>MU004629.1:0-18912 GCA_010405375.1 Lophiostoma macrostomum CBS 122681
CGACGCTTGAGGGAACGGATGAGACGAGCGGTTACTCGGCTGCCTGGACCGTGCCATTTGCGGCGAGGATGTATGTCGAGAAGCTGAGTTGTGGAGGCGACAAAGAGGAGTCTGTCCGGGTCATAATTAACGACCGCGTGATGCCGCTGGAATTCTGCAATAGGGACGAGGTTGGACAGTATACCTTGAGCGGGTTTGTAGAAAGCCAGAGCTTTGCAAGAGGTAGAGGGAACTAGGACTAGTGTTTTGTAAGCTAAAGGGCGTATATATTAACAGCAATTCAAGTTAAAACCCCTATTATAGTGTATCCAATTGTATGCGGCTAAATGTTGGCCTCTATAACCTTATACCTAAATCCTATCCTATCTTATTATCTCGCTAGTCTGTTAATCTCCTTTCCCTCCCTTTATTCTTATATTTTATGCTTAGTATCTATTTATAGAAGTGCTAGATAAAGACATTAAATAATGCCTTGTCTCTACACGTCTACTATACACCTCTTGCTATCTAAGTATTAAGCTAGTAGGAAATATTTTAACTTCTTAATATTTAGCGTCTAGTATTTGTATTTAGTATATAGCATATAGTATACTGTAGTCAGCGTTCATTTCTAGGCTCTATATCTAGATCACGCGCATAGTAAAACCCCAAACACCCTCCAAGCAAGCCAGCATCGCTTGATATCCACCGTATAGAAGCTGGCTGTATCATAATATCACCCGCCCTTTCTCACCATCTCTCACCTTTACCTTTACCTTTACCTTTACCTTTACAGTTACCTTCACCTTTACCTTTGACACAAGCACACCGCTTCCACTAGCGCCGCTTCGAGCTTTCGTCTTCACCTCAACTTCTTGTAACGCTTACAGACCGCTCCAGAGGCCCGTGCTCCTATATATAAATCCCCCTCCCTCCAGATCCTCCATCTCTTTTACACTCCACTCTTCTCCCTCTTTATTACGCTCCGATATAACAATCCTCAGAACCGCTCGGTATCTTGCTCACTACACGCCTCTGCTGCTCACTACACGCCTCAGCTGCTCACTGCAAGAGAGCAACCCTCTACGCTTCCATTCCTATTCCCAGCTGTAAGTTGACGATATATTGCTCACATACCATGGCAACAGTACCAATAGGCGTTTTAGTCATTAACCAGTCCCTATAGGCATCTCGGTCACCAAACGATACCTACAGACGTGGTAGTCTTCCAGCCATGCCTCCAAAAGCGAAAGACAGCGTTTCTAGCAGGAAGCGCAAGAAAGAGAACAGTGCAGCTCCATCCGATGACGAAGTACCGAAGACGAAGCCAGTTCGTAGAAAGAAACCCAAGAGAACCGATGAAGAGCCAGGCGACGATGAGGACGACGACTATTTTGTGAAAGACACCGATCGAGAGAAAGCTGAACTCTTACCAGAAGGCTTCCAAGATGATCTGGAAGAGGCGGAGTATGTCGGCGGAAGACGGATCGATGAACTATCCGCGCAGGAGCGGACTAAGTGGGAGGCTTCGGTCCAGAAAGCATTAAGAGAGAACTCTCTTCATGTTCGACTCGTCGAATCGAAAGTCTATGAGGCCAAGACCGCTATGGCAAGTTACTTAGGCTACAAGAAATCGAAGCCCCTCACCGATATTCAGGAGCAATTTTTTGGAGAGTGGTGCGACGAACGACAGCCACGGCCAAATAATTTCATCATTGCTACGCTGAAAGATGAAACCATCAAGGGTTTTGATGATTCTTCCGCCAATACATACTCTATGGGCATCAACGAGTCCAGGTTCTTCAAACTCGCTGACACTTCTAATAGGTACAGTCAAGCTCCCTGCTACCTATTGTTATCTTGATCACCTAACTGAGTTTTGTAGTGTACCGGATGATGTTCTTGCAGCTGGACTGCCAGTCGATCGAAAGGCCTACCCTCCGGGTGGCAAGACCTCGCAGCTTCCAACTATATCCTACGTTGTGGCTGCGTACAGATTGGGCAAGTTGTTCCCGCAATGGCTCATATCTTACACCGACCCTGTCCGAGTTTCCGAAGAATCCAAGACCCTCGGCAACATCCATCCAGAGAACTGGCATCGACTATTCCAAGCGATACGCTTCTTTTTATATATGTTAGGCAACAACATAAGCCAATATAAGGAAAAGTCAAGGAAGATTGTCAAGAAGCCACAGAATAAGCCTGCCATTCGGTTACACTACTTGACAAAAGAAGACTACGCTGGCGTATCGCAAAAGAAAGCTACGAAGGCCAATGCTCAGGCAGATTCGGCCTTTGCAATCATTACGCAGGTCCATGAGCTACTCCGTTCTTCGCTTCTATCCCAGCAAGAGCAGGCCAGCAAGCGAAAGAATCGGGACGAGGTTGAAGAAGCAATAACCGAGTTTGGAGAAGCCCTGACCATCACCGGAAAGCGACCGAAAGCAGGAGGCACAACAATGCCACCGCTCACGGCTGAGGCGCAAGGACGGCTACTGGAGCTGATCTTCCAGCGACTCTCAAAAGACAGGCGGATTATGTGGCCACCGAAAGACCCATTCGATATTCCGGCAGCGAAGTTCACCGTCATAGGTGAGCAGATGGTAAGCAAGACCGTGGCCGCAGACTTGAGTGGAGCTGCGCCCGTCGGGGCTGACCAAGGCTTGGAGACGATAAAGGAGTTTTGGCGGTTTACCAAGAAGATGAACTCGAATACCGTCGAATTGCCATCATATCCGGATGCTTGTCGGATATTAGGTGTCGATGCTCATCAACCGGCGCGCAAAGGACTCAAGCATGGCAAAGAGTTCGAAATACTCTTGCAAGAACATCAAGTCGTAGGCGCTGCAGGTATGGTGCGATACATCCTCTCCGACTTGCGAGGAGTCATCATGGGCGACGAGGTTGGTCTCGGCAAGTCCCACGAGAGCACATTTGCGGTGGGTCGAGTGCTTGAGCTGAGACAGCTCGCCGCGACCGACGAGGGCCTTGACGAGCTCACCAAGCTGGAAGATCTACTCCCCGTCGAAGATCTGCCAAACTCGAGACCGCTCAATGGCTACTCCTTTGTGGTCTGTCCAAATGCGGCTATACAGGGATGGACTGAGACCCTAGAAGATTTCGAGGCCATCGGGATGTTCAAATATTACCTCATGTTACCGAATCAGCGGTCAGCTTCAACGGGCCAAGCACACCGATGTGCACCTTCAAGAGCTCGCGGCAAAGGCGAATTCAACGATTGGATCCGCTCAACACTCTCAACTCGCAGGCAAAATGATCCCCCGATCCTGATTCTCGTCACGTTCGGAATTCTACATCTGCGATTTTTGAACATCGACGACAAGAAGGTCGCAGAGTTGCGCAGGAACAGGCTTGCAGAAGAGCGTGCAGCAACCAGTAAGGCAGTCGAAAGCTCTGCACGAAAAGAGAATCTAGGAGCAGCAGAAGATGAAGACGAGGATGAAGGCGAGGCGGAATTTGTCGAACACGCTAAGGATGCTCAGCAGGACCTCGCAGCTAACATCACCGACGCGGACCCCAAAGACATCACCTCCGACACAATCGAATCGGCTGATGATGCTGACAAATCAGGAAGCGGAAAGCCTTTATCTGAGGACCAGATAAAGGTTTGCGAAGTCGACATTGACAAGGACTTGCGTCCGGACTACGGCATTATCGACGAGGCGCACATGGGGAAGACGATTGCGACCCGAACCCACCAGGTCATCGGAAAGATGCGATGGCGTGGAGGGCTAGCATTGTTGACCGCTAGTGTGATCTCAAATGCGACTAGAGATCTTGCGGGACCGCTCAACTGGCTGTGGCGGACATGTAACTTTACATTGGAGGCCAGAAACGAGACTATCCTAGGCTCGGAATCCGACTACGAAGTTCACTGGAGTAAAGTGAGCAAGATACCTGCAGGCAACATGATCAACGTTGTACACCTACTTCCGCTCTTGCATCCGACTGCATTCCTCAAATTGGCCAGATCTGCGGGTCAGTATGGTGATGTGAGTTCCCTGTTGGGACCAATCCTAGGAAGTTTCCAAATCCGACGAGTGCGTGGAGATACCATGATTGGTGCAAACGGAACCGAGATCCGGATCGGGGCAGACACCCCTCCATTCGAAGTTGTGACGGTGGAATTGAAGATGACGCTGCAAGCTCGCAAGCAGTATATGGTGGCCCATAACTGGTGTGCAAAGAATATGGGTGTGGGCAAGGACAAAGACACGGGCGATGGGAGGATCGACAACAATAGTCACAGGTGGCTGTGCCATACCACCTTCAACCCATCCCTCGACAACATCCGAACGCGTATATCTGATGGTATGTTCTCGAAGACGAAGAAAGGGAGGTCAACGGGAGTCGAAGAAATTACAAAGTGGCACGAAAAAAACATGAGTGGTCAGATGTTCTTGCAGACCGCCACTGCAGATTCCCTGGACGACATCCCGCATACCTCCCGGACCGGTGCCGCACAGAATATTGCGCGGCGTTCCTCGAAACTCGCGTTCCTTTCTGGTTTGGTGAAGCATCTCTGCTTTGACAAAAAAGAGAAGCTTCTGATATTTTGTGATTGGCCCATGGTTCAATGGAACGTAGCAGCATATCTCGACACACTCGGCATAGATTGTCTAGATATTCGATCCTGCCATACAACAGAAGAGCGCTCCAAGGCCGTCAACCGATTCAACGACCCCGAAGATCCGGCGATGATCATGGTTACCAACTATAGGTGCTGCGGTCAAGCAGTCAATCTCCACAAAGCGTGTCACAATGTGGTTATGCTAGAGGTCCCGCGAAGTGTTGCGATTTTCATCCAAGCATTGGGCCGTTTATACAGGGTTATGCAGACTTTTGCGGTCAAAGTCTGGCTTCTCACGGTAGACGGCACATACGACCAAGTCCTTCAATACCGTGCAGCCGCAAAATACAAGCCCCAGCTCACAGCTCTCGCCGATCTGGACGACAATATCATTTCGGCTGTAGTAGTCGAAGATGGGGATGAAGACACTGTCATCGGTAGAGAGGATGAGAGTGATGAGCTTCGCACAGAGAGAATCGTCTCTCAGCTATATATGAGACTCATGGGTCAGCGGTCGCGCCGGGATCAATTTGCTTGGTCTGAACTCCGGAACCTCGCTGCTAAGGACCAGTTGCCTGGTGAACGACCTGACCCTATGGCGGCGCACATGCAGGATTTCATACAAGAGTTGAGTAAGTTCTCTCCAAAACACCTAGGGCTGACTTGTTCCGCAATTCTCCAAGTCATCCACGTTTGAATTATTGCACTCTTTTCCTATCTTTCGATAGGCAACCTGTTGCCATCAAATCAAGCATATGCTAACCAAAACAGATGAAACCGGAGCAGAGACCCCTGAAGGCTCCACCCGATCAGACAGCCCCGAACCCGACAACGATTTGCCTAAGCCGCTATGGACTCTGAGCGAGATTGAGGAGAGTCGCAAGAGCTGAGGAACGAATTCAGTGCAAGGAGAGAGTCAGTCTCTGTCCAGATCGGTGTCTGCCACCCCGAAGCCTGCGAGCACATCCACCCATCAGGCGCAACCACGACCCCGACGACAAAAGAAAGGGAGCTATTCCCTTAGTTCTTTGAAAAGGATGGGCAAGAAGAGACTTATTGACTTCGCAAAAGCCAAGGGCATAAACTCTGCGGGCACCATTGCCCAGATTGCGGACAGAATACTTTCGCACCAACAGGCTGCCGGGCAGGACGAAGATGACGAAGATGACAACATCGAAAAAAAGAACAACAATAACGACGATGACGACGATATCAACGATGACGGAACTTAGCGTGCGGTCCACTTGGTCACGCACAAGATTCACGGTTACTTGGCGCCAAATTGCTATTGCATCGATAAACCCTTTCATTTTCCTGCTTTATTTGTTTTGCTCCACTTTTCCTTTCCTAGGAATCGGTGAAGGGTATAACTTTCTTCTGGATGCCATTGCTGCTCAAGCTTCCTAGGCGCACAAGGGTCTGGACTTCTTAGCAAACTGGGTTGCATATTACTCTCTTCTTACCGAGGCAGGTAACATCCATTACTTATAGAAATGAAATTTGTAATATATGTAAACCAGAGGTCCCATGTGTAATAGTGATGTATCAAGCTACTGTACCTTGACGTCTCTGGAAACAGCACCAAGTGCACCCCCGCATTCTCTATGCTTTTTCTTTGCCTTCGGCGATCTTAGCTTTGGTATCCAACTCTTTCCTCCAAAGCATCAAGATACTAATAGTCAACATGCCCACATGCACGAGTTCTTCGCCTTCAGCCGTCTTAGCTTTGGTGTCCAACTCTTTCCTCCAAAGCATTAATGAGAGGAAGCGGAAGAAGAATACGTGTGTAGCCCTCTGCATCACATAACTGTAATCGATCAAGCACCTCTTAGCATCCTGTTGCCATTATTATAGTACTTTATTAGCTCGCTAAAGCCTATCGCATAGTTTATCTTGTTTAATTAACTGAACACGTACATCTAGTTAACATCTATACTATAGTCAAGCACTATGCCCAGCGTGTCCAATCGTAAGTATTACTAGCAGTAATTACTGCTAGTAAGTCGTTTCTTGGCAGTTAGTAATGACTCGCGTTTGAGTGAGTTACTGTTAGATCTTTTTGCTTTAGTTACTGTAACTTACTGTAGTAACTGAAGCAAATATTTAGTGTTTTAGATTGCCTTTGGCCGAGCGTTGTTTATAAGGATTGCGTTTAACGCGTTGCTTGGATGAGCGTTTTCTAGTGTAGTAATACAACGTTAGTAGTAGACTAGGATGGCAGCAAATAGAGCAGAATCCTTACCTTGCTATTGCCGTTGCTGTTGTTGTTGCCCATCTTCTTACCTTGCTGTCGTCGTTTTACCCACGCGTTGCTGTCCTTCTTATACTGTCGCTCACAGTACGTATCGCGATGTCCTATCTAAAAATTGCAGCGTTTCTTAACACGCCGCGTTCGATGCGTAACTCTGCGAGGAGCTCTTAGTCTACTGCTGTGGCAAGCCCGAGTACTCCAAAAGTCTATCGAGCTAGTGCTAAGGCACTGGGGAAACGCCCAGTGGATCTGACGTTGCTATCCTAGACTAAGGTGGAGTTTAAGGACATTGTTGGAGCGCCTCTGCCACAGGTCAAAAAGCTCTGCTGCAATCGCCAAGATGGCCAGTCTTATAAGTATCCCGTTGACGGATTGTATAACTCAGGTATCCATTTTACTATTAACTGGGAGAATATTTAGGTGGCGGGTAATAGTAAACGCCTCTAGAGCGACCGTGTTGGATACCGCGTTAAATCTATTGCTATTAGCAGAGGCCTATGTAAAGGTTCTGCTATATAGAAATATAGAGCTGATCTCCAGTATACAGAGGAGGATGGTACTCGTCGCCAGTACTGGCTCTGTAAAATCTGCCATCTAGATGAGAAGCAAAGGCGCTCAGCCGCCCATCTAGTAAGTGGACATGCTGGGATTATCGGCTATCTGCTTAGGCACCATTAGATCGTTGCTGCCACTGGAGAGGAGTTGTCATCTGGGCAACAGGAGCAGGGGAATCTATTCTAGAAGGCGAAGATATTAGGGAGTAACGCTCCTGTCGTCTATAAGCATTAGGAGGAAGAAGCGTTAGTAGAGGCCCTTATTAACTAGGTTATACTCTACAATGTATCGTTTAGTAAGGTATTATTGGCAGAACTTCAGGGACTGTTAGTATAGAATCGCACAAATCTTCTGGCTGCCCTGCCAACGTCCCGCACTACTATCTCTACTTGGATCTAAAGCAGGATAGTAGAGCGGATAGAGGAGATTTAAACAGTACTAATCCTGTTGCAGGGAAAAATTGCGTTAAGCCTGGATGTTTAGACGTTGCCTAACTACTTTTCTATCCTTGCGATTATAGCCTATTTTATAGGTAAGTAGCGTCTTAGCGTAAATACTAAATATCTAAATATTAACGTCTAACTAGATAAGAGCTTCTATCTAACAGAACTACTTATTAGCTTTAAAAATTTAACTGGAGATTATACGGGCAGTAATATCGGACGCGTTATACTTAAAACTATCAATACCTATAAGATTGTATTAAAATTTAGGTGCTTTATAGGAGATAACGCGTTAAATAATAATAGAGCACTAATCGAAGCTCTTAGCTAACATCCGCTTATTAACCTTACTTATAAACACTGGATCCGCTGTACAGGTTATATAATCAATCTAGTCGTCAAAGCAAGTATTTATAGTAATAGAGTATCCTCCTAGGAAGAAGAGATAGCTCAGGCAGCTCCCTGGGAGCAGTTTGCCCTGTTCAGAAAGCACGGTGTTGTTAGACGCCTCTATAACTATATAACGGCTGTCTATAGCTCTTATAAACGTTAAGAGCTGTTTATATAGTACTAATATAAATTCTATAATACTATAGAGTTTTACAAGTTTGCTCCTCTCTATCTAATTAAGAATAGAGGAGTACACTAGAATTCTACTTATTTAATGCTCCTCTGTTGTTTTAAGCTGCGCAAGGCAATCTAGCAATTCTAATGGCAATAGCAGGAGAAAGGCGACAGCAATCTGGACGAGCAACAGGGCTACTCTCCTCTTGCTAACAAGCTTACTCTACGCGATTAGGAGCAAGTAAAACTCCTTATTAACTTTCTAGAGCCTTTCTATAAGATAACGAAGAAGATTAAGGGTAATACTAGCAACGGCGGATTTGGATTTCTATGGTAACAGCTCGTCCACCTCCAGTATCTCTGGAATCTGCTATCCACGCAGGTAATAGAGGGCGACAAGTATCTCGAGAGCGCCGTTAAATATGGCTCTGCAAAGCTGGAGTCCTACTTTAACAAGATTGTAATAGAGCTAGCTGTCTTATCTGCTTGCGTGGCAACGATCCTCTATCCGCGTTTTTACCTCCTCTAGTTTTAAACCTACTAGTCGCGCTTCCCTTAATAGTATTAGCGAGTAGAGCGCTCTATCTAGGAGATCGCACGGCGTTATATTGAAGAGCAGCAACGCAAGCAGGAGGCCTTATTAATAGCCAACAACGAGGTCTTTAATCCTTACAGGGCAATTAATAACAATAACGACAACAACTTCTCCGCGATTATAGAGGTTAATCCTCTATTACTTACTAGAGACACCTTATATAAACGCGTAAAGGTTATAATAGAGCTGGATATATATTTAGATAAGGTAGTAGAGGATAAGTTACTTGCTTAGAGCTATCTAACGTCTCCCTATACGTTGCTACTCCGCGGATACCCTATCTGATAGTGGCAGCAAGTAGGGTAAAAACGCTTCCCGCTCCTCTACAAGATCGCCCTTGATTACCTTGCAATACCTGGCACCAGCTGTAAGTGTAAGCGCTGCTTCTTACAGGCAAAGTAGACTGTAACTGCAGATTGAAACAGGCTATCTATAACAACGATTAAGAGCCTCTAGCTCCAGCACAACTAGATTAAACGTCGTGCTGTTAAATCTTATTTAAACAGGCAGGTAGACTTTATAAGGCAGCAACAAGGGCAACAGTAAGACTCTAACGCCTCTACAGCTCTAGGGACGCCTGCCTCCTCTACCATTGCCAACAGCTTGTTTACAGTATAGCAAATAAGACACGGCTCTTATAAAACAACACTTGGCAACAGGCGTTTTAAAATACTAAATATAAGCCTTATTTTTAAAAAAGTAAAAAAATCTAAAAAGTAACTAACTTGAACTTGTATAGTTACTGCAGTATTACTGTAGTAAGGCCTGGTTACTGCTTGTAAGCCTTACTGACAGTAAGGTCCTTGGCAGTAAGGGCTGCCGTACATAACTGAAGACTCCTCCGTCAGTTACAGTTGGATCCTCCTACTGCAGTAAGCCGTTACTTACGATTGGACACGCTGACTATGCCGCCAGCGAGCTTCGTGCTCTAGCGCATTAAGATGAATCTGCCTTCTGTATACATATCAGACTTCAAAGTAGGTTGCTATAGCAGACTACTTCACTCTACGCAGTAACTTATTTAATTAATCTGGTTAGAGACCTTGGCTAGTAGGCGGGTTGTTCTTTGCCTGTAATTACAAAGTTGTCTTATCCGATTAGAGTGCACTTCGCGTAAATCCTCTACCGCATAGCCTCCCTCAAGATTGTATAATCTATTTTGGTCTCATAGAAGCTTCGCTGAGCCTCTCTATTTAACGGAGAAGTTTTGGATTGGCTGATCCAATGCACTAAGTCGTATACGTCTGCTTGCCCGGGCCTCGTGAAGACTTCTTGATAAAAAATCGGCGAGGCGTACTTTCCGTGACTTCCTTCTCTCTACCCGCAAGCCAGTCGCACAGCGAGTTTATTCTGGCCACATCCTTTGCTCCTTTTGTTTTCAACCAGTGTGTCACCTCATCTCCAGAGCGCGACTTGCCTGAGATACGGATACCTAATCGGTATGCTGGATCATCTTCTTGGGCTTGTTGAGCAGCTCGATCTGGGTGTGCTCCTTCTTGTAGGTCGTAGAAAACATATACGTCGTCGGGGATGATCTGTAAATTTGAAGGTACCGTGAGAACAACGTCCCGCAGCTTGACGACTGTTCTCTGGAACTTCTTTCCATACGGATTGGTATTCATATAGACGGTAAGTGCAACCTTATACCCTTGCAGTGCCCTCTCTCGGGTCTCATTCCCGCGTTGCTCGCGGTGATAATCGAGATTCCTGGTCCAGATCGCACGTACAGACTCATAGTACTCGCGTAGGATTGGATCGGCCGAGTCTCTGAGGTACCGAACATCCCTGACTGCTTGACGTAATCCCTGCTGAAGAGGGGATGCCACATTGAGA
The DNA here is from genome assembly GCA_010405375.1 of Lophiostoma macrostomum CBS 122681. Taxonomy (NCBI): domain Eukaryota; kingdom Fungi; phylum Ascomycota; class Dothideomycetes; order Pleosporales; family Lophiostomataceae; genus Lophiostoma; species Lophiostoma macrostomum. The sequence goes on from MU004629.1 coordinate 10,812, forward strand.
TGTTTTTCTGCAACAAGGTGTGAATCCTTTGGCAACCATTTCCGTAACAGCTCTTGGGGAAGAGATTGGAATATCATGGAGCATAACATCTCCGCGATGTTAAGCTCCAAAGAGAAGGAGTCTGTCTTGATTTCAGGTAAGTTCTTCTCAGCAAGTATAATCCAGAAGTCTTCTTCACCGTTCTCCTTGCACTTGATTACCCCCTTGTAGTGTAGGCTGTCACCCAATGACCACGTCCCTTTGGCATTGTGCGTACGAATGCGGTCTCTTAGCACTATAGCCTGTCCAACGTAGAACCGCGCTTCTCCATCTACCACTACAACATGCAGGTAGATTCCCGCTCGATTAGGAGCATCTAGTGGCCGTGAAAGAGATAATTTTCGAAGACTATACATGCGTAAGGGACTCTAGTTGTAGTAGTACTACTTAAACATACCTTTCAAGATTAAAGAGTTTCCTACTCTCAAACCAAGCCGATATCCCAGGTCTCAATATTGTTCTGACTCTCACTTCGGTTTCGTTCTTCGACGAAGATACGAGGGTAGCGTAACGATCGTATCGCTCCATTCGCTTGACGAGTTTTCCTAGAAGATGGCGCAAAAGTCGATTGGGATGCAAATCCAGAGAATAGCGATCGTGTTCTTTGCCATCGTCTGATCCAGACTCACTTTCCTCTCTATCAGTATCCTCCTGAAGACTTTCTTCATCTCCGAATACAGCTAATGCATCGTTCTCGTCTTTGATTGCAGGTTTCGTAGCGACCTCGGCGTATACTGTGTCATTATTGGCACGTTGAAGGCGCTTCGTTGCGCGGCTGGGATATCTGTTAGCATGATGAGCCAGCCGAATTGTCACACATACTCTTGCTCAGCGAAGGTTCCTCCACTGGCGTCCACATCGGACTCATCAACAGTCATCCTAATACGCCAACTTCTTTTTGTCGCAGCCATGTTCCTATCAACGGGGGCCACTGTAGTGGTCCGGAAGCATGGCTATGTTACCTAGGGTATCTGAAGCTCTCGAGGAAGGTACGACCTATTCCACTGATCGGCCACGAGCTCCAGCGGGCAGTTGCTCGTTTCATCCCGTCAGAGGACAGAATCCTAGGAAATTACTTTCGGTAGAACGGGTGGGGTTCAGATAGCGCATGTCAGCTATATCCAACTTACAGAGTACTATCAATTTTCTAGATTAGGGAATAATGATCCCTAAGGTATGGAAATAGAATACGCGACCTGCTAGCGAACAATCAAAGACTTCCCTCTACCAACATAAGCAACGTAGTACACTTGATGCAGCTCAAGGACCCGGGTACGTTCCAAGTAATGGATTACGGCACTACGGAACTAGTTCTCCCCAGCATGAGGAAGAATTGAGTTCCCTAATTAGGGCACTGTTTTACCACTTTTTAGGAGCTCCTCTATAAGGAAATATTACTAAACATAGCAAGCAGGGTAGTAGAATACCCCTCCATCGGCTAGCAGCTCCTGGTAGCTCCTAGCTCCGCTGGCTTACGACCATTCTAGGGAGGTTGGTAACTGTAGTGTGCTTAGGAACTAATATGTAGCAGTATAAATAGCGACAAGGTTTCTCCAAGGCTACGATTTTAAGCTTACTCCTCTTTTCCTTGTTCGGCAATAACATTCTCCAGCACAAGAACGCGCACGTCAGTCCAGAACAGACGTCTTTCCAAACTTCTGCGACCTTAACCAGGATTCACCCCGATAATCGGTATCAACTATTCTAGACAATTTGTTTTTGTTCCTTATTCATCGCTCATCCACAGGTGCGTTTGGACGCGCCATCATGAGTACCACGGGTTCTCACCAACGACACCCAAAGAACAACGACTCAACCACTGAAGCTCTTGCGAGCAAAACACTACTCTCCCTCTCGGCAGGGACGCGCAGGACGGTCCAAGACCAAGAAATATTGTAAAGAAACCTTAGAATAGGCCAGCAACCTGCCTCTACTATTTGGAGGATGAAGAACCCACCAGTGCATTGTCGCTGCATACTAAACAGACCTATACGACTTAGGCGCATAGGGTGGGAACCATGAGTTTATCCTGCCTATAGGCGATACGGGCCTCCAGTACACTAGGTCTACCAACGATGGTTCATAGTGAGAGCGTTACCATCGCTCGATGACAGGCACGCTCTGCGATACTACGCCTAGGTATCGTTTACTCTTGTGTCATCCATACAACGCTATCGGGGATGGATCTTTACTAAGATAGCTAGTAAAGTATATTAAGGAGTCAATTTTTATCCAGCTTTACTTGAGTCAACACCTATACATAGCCCTTGTCCAAAAGGCTTTCTTGGGCTTTGCTGTGCCTAGGGATGAGGTTTACATAAAGTATAACAATCCAAGATTATAGTGCTTGGAATGTTCCTTACTAAATACCAGCTCCTTGGTATATTAAGGCTCTGCGTCGATCAGCTGGTAGCCAAGGTAGCTCCACCTACAGAGCACGAGTAATAGAGTTCCCTACCATACGCAGTCTAACCACTGCTAGCGTTTAGCAGAAGAAACGAGATTTCACAACATGTAAAAGGTGCTGGAGGCTCCATAGTGTATAAGCTAGCTAAGCGTTGTCCTATAATTAGCTACGTAGTCGTGCATTCGCTTAAACGTACAGTTTTTTTATTTATTTCTCGAGCAAGGGCTACAGTTGCTCTCTACGCGTGTACTTCTACCAGCAACTAAAGACATTAAGACGTTGCAAGTAGTAAGTGAAAGGTGTGGCGACTGGCAGAAGTATAAATGTATCGCTACGCTGATATTCTTCTCGAGTGCGATCAACTGCGACCAAGATGTTTGCAATACGCCAAACCAGATAAGGAATGTGGGATACGCACTCTTGAAGTTTATGCTGGATACGGATGGACACATACGCATCGGGGGGAGAAGAAAGGCTCAACAGCTCGCGGGACAAAAGAGATAGATCTCGACTACGGTTCCGCGGTCATAAACGTCACTCCGGATGGCCACGCATCTCTCAATCAAAAGACTACCGGTTATAGCATCGAAAATTCAAACCTTACAGACGAACTTTCTACTACAGTATTCTACGATACCATTCTACTCAATTCTTGTGGTGAGAATGGGACTGGACAGTCGTTATCGGTGGCCGACTTCAGGAGCTTTAGAATGCGATGAAGTGAACGGCACTGAGCACCCACAGCAGCTGTCCTTTTGGGACCGCCATCTCCACCGTTTCACAACCCTCTAGGTTTCTACTGATATGGTCTTCAGAAATGACCGAGTTTTCCCCCGCGCGCTTTCTCTGGGAATTTCATATCAACTTTTCGCGCATTAGATGTATATCTTTCGACTCCACCAAATTGGCTCGATGTCATGGGTTTCATAACCCGCTCGTATTCTTCTTCCGCGTATGGTGTTATCCAACAGTTCGTTAGGGTTAGCTATACTTTGTTTCTCCGCAGTGCTATACACTACGCATACTCATCACAGCAGCTCGACCATCTCAATGGATGCCACTTAGTCTGAAGCAATAACGTGTCTGGTTTCATACTTTAGTGATACCCGAGCTCTTCTCAGAGTCACTACGGCCGCGTTGTTTCCGATATTTTGCGCTGTGGACGGTAGCCAGAATTTCTTGGGCAGCTTCAGAATGTTGACATTTTGTTCTTCTGGTGTCGTTGGTGAGGACCCATGGCCCTCATAATGGCACATATTGCCAAGCTTATAGCCAACGGTCATTGTATGTCGAGTTCCAAATAAAACATAATCGTGGCCGTGGTCTGCAGGACCGACTCAGCAACGCTGTGTTCCCTCTATGGGCCTAAAATCTAGATTCATGAAAGCATCCACATGAAGGTTGAAATAATCCAAGATGACTTCAGGAATTACAACAACAACAACCAGACTTCTTATCTTATTTCGGGGGATTGGGCTGGATAAGCCACCCTATATTTGCATTCTCGACATAATCTTGTTACATGCCTCCTACGTCTAGGGAGACTGATCCAGCAAGGTAGCATCGAGGAAACACAGGAAGACGAAACCATCTATAATGTTGAAGAGAAGATATCCAGTCTCAAGGATGATACTCCAATCACACTGGATCTGTCCTGTGTAGGGAGAATGATTCTATCCTGCCTAGAGGCAATACGGTAGAATTCACTCCCTAATGTCTGGACACTAGCGTTTACTAGCGAGAACCCCTCATAAAGGTCAATATGCGACAAAAGTCACCATTGCTCGGTGGTAGGCGAACGAAGAGTGTACTGATGTGCCGCAGAAGGAAGCCGCAGCCTGACGACCATGCGGTTATACTCCCTATACATGAACTTCCATCAGCTTGGACAAAACACCAAGGCTTATACCCAGTCGTTTCTTACCTATAGTCTATCTATCTATACGCAGTCTGCGCTCTTTCTTCGAACATAACCAGGTGCTCATCATCCTTGCATTCTTACAGTATCGCAATGCGATTTTAGGGTATAAACTCCCTATAGGTAACTCTTCCGCACTAATACGTTACACACCATAGCCAGCATACCACATAAATCCGCATACCTCTTACCAAGTTCCCGTGAGAGACCCCCCCCCCCCCCCCTAAAGACTAGCTGCATTACGGAGCCCAGAAGCACCTATTTCAGCGCTGAATGTAAACTAGGCCATCGCTCGTAGAAACAGAAACAGAAACAGAAACATATACATACAGTGAATCTTGACATACATGTGGAAAATTGACACGGATCTTTACTTCATCGTGCCACCGCCTGACAATCATTCTTCCTGGACACCGAGGACACCTAGACTGCACTCTTTTTGGTGATCGTGTAGATCCTGAAGGCTAGCAAATCTCCGTGGATCATGTCGGAACCGTTTCTTGATGGAGCCGACGCATAAACGGCAAATAAACGGTTTCGCGTGTGAGTTTTCAAAGTGTAATTTGAGAGCTGACATCGTCCCAAATCTCCTGAGACATAAGGTGCATGCATTGCTTAGAGTCTTGTATTCGTGCACTAGATATGCTTGGATATTGCGACAAGCTGGTTTGTTCCGTTGGGGTCCTTGACCCAATTTGGCCGACGAGATCATGTCCCAGTATTCGGCAACGAGTTTTCCTAGGCCAAATCGTCTTGCGATGTCTTTCATTGTGGTTGTATTGTAAAGAAACATCGAGTCCTTGCACGAGTCGAAGACGGAGAGAAGTTCCAGCTCCACGTTGTCGACCCACGCAAACCCAACCATAGTGGTAAGACTGATAGTCATATCTGGGTAGTCATGAATCAGGCCAGCGACGCTGCTCACCATCGTACTAAATCCATCAATGCCTGTAGACAAGATTCGTACGGTTTGTCCTGTCTCTGCAAGCTTCTCGATAAGTTCAATAAGATCCCAGCAGCAAGTAGGCAATCCTGAAGCTCGATTTTTTGAGGGCCACAGTCGGGTAAGCGAGCTGACATTTGGTCCGAGCATGATCCTGTGGGTTTCGTTCGGTCGGGTCCATCCGTTGTCCTCTAGAAACGCCTTTTCTCCCATTGAAGCATTCTCTTCCATTCCCTTGTAACCGCCGACGTACTCAATGTCGCCGTAGGCTCGAATAGCGTCCGGGGGAGGGTCTTGAGAGATTCGCCAGATTACGATTAGAACAGCAAACGGCGGACTGCATCGACTTGGTGCTGATATAGGCAACGTGCCTGATCTCAAACGCTCAGCAATTTCGAGGATGCGATCGTCCAGGACATCCCACTCCTCCCTCGGAGGCCACCACTGAAGGTCACTGGTGTTCTTCACATCTTCATGGTCGCGTAATTCCGTCATCTTGTTTCGGACCGCCTGAGGAGACATGTCTAGCTGCTTGGCGATTCCGATAAGAAGCTTCTCCTGGTCGCGCGTGACCCAATCTGACCGGTTCCTTTCGTTTGGACGTCGCGGCGGTAGTGCAACCCTTAGATACGGTCTCATGGCAGCAATCTGCTCGGCAGTAAACCGGTTACGCTTCCATGGCTTGTCCGGACGCTCACACAGAAGACTGTACTTCTTGCATCGTCGACAAGGGGTACCCTCACAGAGGGTGCCCGTCACAGAGCAATGATAGCACTTGTCTTTGTTGAAGGGCTTTGTTGGGCCCGTGACGTCAACACCGACATTACTCTTCAAGTTCCTAGACGTCGACGCATGCGACGGAGTATTGTTCGTCTTCAGATTTGCAGACGCAGCTTGCACGTCATCCTTCGCCAAGTCTTGAGCCGTGACCACGTTGCCTATTGGTGATGTCTCCATCTGTCGGTAGGGATCCGCCTCGAGCCCATATGAGACTTTAGCACCTATAGTCGTCTTAGGCCCATGTTGCACTTCGTTGCCTTCGGTCGTCTTGGGCCCATGCTGGACTTCTTTGCAATGAATCAGCTGGGTTCAAGGTCGTTCCAAGTAAACTTACCAGCAATTCTGCATGCAACGGTCAACATGAAGATACCCATGACCATCCAAGACCGATAATCGCCGAGCGCTTCAAGGCATTCCCCATCCCTTGGCCGAACTGGAGTCTGCTCGAGTGCACTCTCATCAAATGGCTCATGGGCAGTCTGAGCAGTGTTGCGTCGGGAGGATATGTTGCTGAAGCCAATGTTGCCGGAAGCCTTGATGTTCTCCCCACCGATGAGTCCCTGGGAGGCGTTGGCCGAACATGACTTGGTCTCAACCCGGCCATGTACAGTCGGTTGCCGGCTCTCTGGCCTGTGCGATGTCAGAACATATGCATGGTTATTTCACAATGCTTACCTGGTCGACGCTTCCAATTTTCTGTGCTTGACAGGTTGTTCGGCTCGTTCCTGCTCCTCCGAAATTCTATCGAGCTCTTCTTCCTCGTCCGAATCTAGGACCCACTTTCGTCTACGCTTTCTTTCATCGGCCATTGCGGTCTACCGGTCTTGCCGACTTGAACGAATGCGTTGTAGCGAGACCGCAGAATGCAGGCACAATAGTGTCGAGACGTTTCCAGGATAGGAGGATCGTTGGGTAGGAGGACGCCAAACCCATCACTGGGAAAGAAGCGTGGCACATCCCTCGCTCGAATACCGGAAGGTGGGGAAACTTCTCGTGGACGCTCCTTCCGTCCTCAGTCAGTCCGCGCGATGGACGCGTTGCCACGTGACAATCAGGGAACCTACCATGATCGGAAAGCGCGAGTCTATCAGAAGCCAATTGTGATTAGTGAGTATGTCGACTATAGGTGCCGAGTGGCATTTTTCTGCCCTTTTTCCCATTTTTCGTTTTTCTCTATGTCAAATTCGGAGTGGAGTGTAGGAGTGATGGAGGGGAAAGCACGAAAGGAGTCTTATATAGCCAACCGACACGTACTTACCGCTTTTATAGTGTAATAGCTTAAGTATTATTAGTATATCTTTACTACTACCATAGAAACTTATAAAAATAAGGTATACTAGGCCTAATCTAGATAGGGTTTCTAGCTAGTAGAATAGCTAGAATCTAGAAAGATTAGGGCTACTCTAACCTAATTATCTAGAGTAAAACCTATATCTTTTTAAGTTTTAGAATTCTACTAATAAACTATAAAGGCTCTCTATCTAGATTAGATCTAGTATATCTTTTTTTTATAAGTTTCTAAAAAATAAAAGTTAAAATAATATAAAAATAGTAATATACCTTATAGGCGAGCTAGATATATATTATAATCCAAATAGGTTAGAACTATAATTATTTAGTTAATAATATAAGGATTTAGTAATAATACTAAAGGTTTAACTTGACTATAGAAGGTTAAGTAATAAATAAGAAATTATAGCAAAATAACTTATAAGGTAAAGGCTTTAGTCTAAAAGAGCTAATCTATAATTTTATAAATAGCTATAAAGAGCTAGAACTATCTAGAAAGAAGTATCCTTATATACTTCTATTCTCTATATCCTAGAGCTAGTTAGATCCTAATAGATCTATTTCTTCTAGATAGATCTATCTAACAGGTCTATTTAATAGATCTATTCTATTCTTAGTATCTATTAATTATATAACCTAATAACCTAATTCTATCCTATATATTATTATCCTATATTAATATACCTTTTCTAAGCCTTATAATCTTATACCTATTATTTACTTA
>MU004630.1:0-18451 GCA_010405375.1 Lophiostoma macrostomum CBS 122681
CTCTTTAGCCGTCCTTAATACTTAGAGCCTATAACTACTACTCTAGTTAATATTATACCTATTATAAAGCCTAACTTATTAAAATTATAGATATCTTTATTAAGAATACTATACTTAGCCTTTATATTCTTTATAAGCTAGAACTAGTCTTATATAACTATAGGATCCTTATAGAGGGCTCTCTAGTAGTTATACTTTTAATTAAACTTAACTTTAAGCTCTAGCCAGCGCCTAATAAAGGTTATAGCCTAGTTCTATCTAATAGGGTTATAGTAACGCTTAGCTAGTAAAGAATTAGCTATATCTTTTATAGTAGCGAGCTAGAATAGAAATTCTTACTTGTCTAGATTAAGTATATACTAGATAATTACCTTCTCTTCTATCTTTAGTAGCTTTATTAAGTTAGGTATATAATTATATTAAAAGGTAGTTCTAGCGCGTTTAGCGCCTAGTATACTTTAAGAAATATTGTAGATAGCTATAGCATGTTACTAACTTAGTATTGCATCTTATTTAATAGCCTGAATTGCGAGCTATATACGCGCTTCTTTTAATTCTAGTAGAATCTATTATTATTAAGGTATCGCGTATTACTATAAATTACTATAAATTTTGGTAGGGTCTTGGTAGAGTAGCTAGCTCGCCTGTATAGCTAGCTTGCCTATAAGGTATATTATTAGAATATACTTCTTTTAGTATAGAATTATAAGTTTAAAAAATAAATTAAAGCTTAAACTAAGTATAAATTTTATAAAAAAAAAGTATATTTAAATAGATAAAATATTAAAATCTAAAAAAATAGTAAATTAAGTAACTACTAGTCTATCTATAAAAAAATAATTATTAAAAAAGGCTTATAGTAGTAAAAGTACTAAAAAAAAGTTACTAGCTTTAAAATATTATAAAAAGTATAAAAAGATAAAATATAATATATATACCTATTAAAAGAATAAAAAAAAGTTTTTTAAATTAAATACTAGTACTTAATACCTTTTTTTAGATAGTAGTAGTAGTAATAATAATAATTCTATAACTTAAGTTAGTTATGCCAAGAAAAACTAACTAACTTGGTAGTTTAACCGACTTAGTGGTAGAATATGTTAGGTTACTACTAGTTACTTAATATAATATATATTGTGGGTCTTTGAATAATCTATACCATCTCTGCTTCTTGTGTCACGTATCCTCATAGAGGACTCTGTAATCTTTATCAGGTCAGTTGAAAGTCTCTCTGATGTATGGACGGCTTACATGAGCAGGGCTCGTTCACTTGGACGCCCGAGGCCAGGCGTCTCGTTACTCAATGCTAGGGCTGTGGCGCTGGTGGGAGTGGGGTTGGGGGTTATGAGAGGCTTGAGGGGTTGAGCTTTCTTGGCTGACTCCATATGTGCAGAGCTAAAGGTGCATCCCGTTGGGGGACTTGGTCAGTGAAGTCAGCGCCAGCTGTTTCTGCCCTTGCAGCTCGCGAGCGGCAAGGGGCAAAACCCTACCCAGGCCTTTCCCTCGAACACCTGCACGCAACCACCTAAGCGCGCGCAATCGTAATGCGGGCCAGAATGGAACTTCGCAAGCGTGCGGCGGACTTTTCTGACGCAATCGAGCCAGGAACCAAACGTAAAATGCACGGTCAAAGCAACGACAACGATGTATCACCTGGAATCAGCGGGTCCTCTGGCGTGGTCAAGTGAGTTCCAACCGAATCTCATGTTCTGGGAAAGCGGACTAACATACAGATTCTACAGCTCCGAGCTCAATGCAAGCGCTTTCCCATTTCTGAGTCTCCCTGGTGAGCTGAGAAACATAATCTACAAATTCGTGCTTTGCGGCCATATCATTCACATCCGGCCCCCTGTTTGGTTGATGTCTACTACGTTTAACTCAGATGCAACCGCTGCAGCAGGTGGGACCAAGGACAAGTTCGCTCTGGTACGCGTCTGTCGAGAGATCCATCACGAGACAGATACTATGCTCTATGCCGAAAATATGTTCGTCTTCAGAAAGAGAGGCGTGTTCATGAAATGGTATGAGCAGCGTACGCAGACGCAGAGAGATGTCATCACCGACATCGGACTGGGCGACTATTACCCTCTGAACAGTATGAACAGGCGTACGAGAAAGGGAGCATTTACGAAGTTGCTACCCGGTCTACGTACCATTACACTCTTGCTTGAGCAGCCTGAGGAACAAAACAGAACTCAACTGAATCACATCCTGAGAAATCAGCTACAGTGGCTCAGGGACGCGTTCGTGTGTCTTGATCAGTATGAAGCACGTGGACACTTCGATATCACAGTAATGTAAGGCAGCATAGACTAATCTATGTGATTCCACTGATGTTGTATCCGGCAGTGCCAGGAAATACACAGGCAACAATTTCAGTCTCTCTCTTCTCCAAAAACCAGAATACAATGCTCGAGACTGGACTTGGGTTTCGGTTCCGCTCGATTCCATCAAGGCAACTTTGACAGCCAATACCTATCAGCTCCTCTTCTAGTGGCCATTTTGCATGATGCATTCGACTATCCTCATGAGATGATTATGGGATCTTCAATTACTGTGGAACTAGGGGTTAGAAGAAGGGATTTCTCAAACGACACAGGACTCAGATATTACGAAAACAAGTGTATTTGATCCATTGGTAGCAGATTTCTTTGCCGACAGCCTCCAAGTGGACAAGGCTGCATTTTCGTCAGAATGAGCAAAAGAATCTGCCAGCTTCTCTATCAGCACAATATGGCCCGTGACGAAAGTGAGAATATTATATTACTAAGACGCCGTGAAAGTTTCTGACCACAGCCAACAAGCAGCTCAGCCAATGCTCACTGTCTGTACAACGCATGCAATGACTGGAAAAGCCAACCTTCGGAGCTTCCAATCAAATTCAGGAAGAATGGAAAGAAACCCCACAATCTCCAACACCCAAGATTTAGCTAGCTTTAGGATAGAATGGCAGGCAACAAATGGTTACGCACTTGCCATCATCGAACATTTTGCCGTTCAAAGGATAATGAATCTAGGTCAAGTCTCCCCTCGCTTTGAGTTGAACACCATTTCTTCGTCTGCTTGTTGTACGTTCCAGTCTTCCGCCACCTCTCTCGATTGTGGTCTTGGAACAAAGCCATTGAGTGGATCGAAGCGCACCTTGATCTTACCCACACTACGCTCCAAAGGCTGCGCGGCGCTCGCGTTCTCAAAAGCTTCTTGTACCTAGACGAGTATCAGCCTGGGTCTCCAGTTTGGCGACGAATATTGCTGAGCATACCTTGCCCCTCCGCATGGCTATGCCAAAAGTCGTTGGCTTGGTGTCGTAGCTAACGCCGTTCATGATGATTGCGTTTACGCCAAAGAGAACGGCTAGAGTGCTTAGAGATATCGATAGACCATAGGCAATGAAAAGTTTAGAGGGCTGGTAGTTGTAGACTGTGGCGGATGTTGTTGAAGTTACGTTGGCGAGTACAGTCTCGCTAATATTGTTAGCAGGTCGCCACGTCTCAAGCTACATACATCGTTGTTAGGTCGATCGGACTCACCAAAGACTAGGATCATTGAGAAGACTTAGCGATGCATTGAGCGCGAAGTTCTCAATGTCTTCTGCGAAGGTCACGTTGCGGACTTTTCCAGGTGATGGTTGGAAACTTGTGGAGATGTCTTTAGCCATGTCGAGCCATTGTGAGCCAAGGGCTAGGTTCGTGCCTGTTGCTGTTCCTTGCGACCAGTCGTCGGTTATAGAATCTGTATCGTTGTATCTTGATGACAAGAATCCCAAGAACTGCAGCGATAGCTCGTGAAAAAACGTAAGGTAAGAAACACATGGGAAGTGTGCCTGAGCTGACCAGTCCTCTCCTGCGCAGGTCTCGCTATCAGGAAGGGACTTGGTCTCGATTTCCGCAATGTTCCCTACACCTCCTTGTGTTTGGACCGTGAACGATACAGTTGAGTTGAGCAGCTTGCAATTGAGGAAGGTTTCGCGAGGCCGTAGAATGCCAATAGATAATGATAGTCCGAGATTATCTTCAGTGGTATTCCAGTTCAAACCATTCATCGCAGCGATGTATCCGAATTGACCCGCTGGGCCTTCATCTCCCTCGTGCGAAAACCAACTGAACGTGTCGTTGGTGGTCACCCAAACGTATTGGGTCCTGGGTATATTCAAAAGCGCCGAACGAGTTTGATTGGTCTTGTCCTCCGTGCACTTGACCGACGGGACATTAGCTTCTAGCCTGTAGGAGCTGTTCACGAGGGATGGGGGCAGGTCGAACGTTAGTCTTTGTCCAGTATATGCTACGGCAGCCACAATTCTAGTCACCCTCGAGGTAGCCACAGGGACTATGGGCACCGGGCCCTCCTTTATGATCGGGGTCACCGACGATCTGTAGACGAAATTGTTCGCACTCTCCAGGGTAGATATGTTCATTCTAAGGACCAATTCCTGAGAATAAGTGGTTCTTAGTGTCTGCTTTACCGAGAGCGTCGCTGGGGCAAACAAGGACGATAGTGGGAGGCACCTATGCCACCTGTTTAGGAGCAACCAGGCGAATGATTCATATAAACGTACCAAAGGACCAAAGCAAGTAACAATCCAGTCCACATCCGCGACACCAGTTCCCAGCTGAAAAAGGGCAATATGTTCGAATTGATATCGAAGCCATCATTGATGGCTTTCAGGCTCAGAGACTCATGATGAAGTGTCTTCCAAAAGTATTGCACATACGCTATCCCAACGGCAGTCTTGAAGCATAAGGCTAAGCTGATGGCGAAGGCATTACCTATACTTGTTCATGCCAATACCACCCGCGTCTTGACAGGGACGTTGTACTTGCCGCAGTGACCACTGCTGACTTTCCACGGACCCTACATCTTGTCCGTTCAACCAGCTATAGTAGACATGATGTCCAACCGCGAGCCCTACGCCCAGGAAGAGCGAGAGGCACATCATGGTCGGTGGTAGCCAATAAATCCTTCTCCTGTCGCCGATGCGCTTCTCCTCACATTCGTCATGGAGTGTATGTTTCGTTTCATGAGGCTCGGAGTCGGGGTCATAGGCCATTTGATGCCCGCAATCCGTCTGCGGCGAAGTAAAAGGTTGAATGTATATCGCATCCTGGTACTGTTCGTCCGAATACGTGGGATAGGAACCTGCCATCGCGATGGGTTCATGTTCAGTGAATGCGATCTCGTCGTAATGCAATTCGGGTGATCTCGACATGCTGGGTATCGCGACAACGATGTTTGATGAGTGTGGTATGAGGACATTCTGGCCACTTGAGGTGGGCTCAGCCACCTTTTTGCTTGGTTTCATAGTCTCTATTTGCACGACTTTACCTGGGATGTTGTGCTCACTTTGTAGCGGAGTGATTCGCATGCTCGTATGACTAGCTACCGATGACAGCATCCAAAGGCATGTGAAGTGGCAGCTTCGGAAGGTACACGGTATTGGTTCCGCAGCAGGTCGTCAAATGAATTCGTAGGAAGGGAGTCACAAGCGACATGAACAAGGTTTACTGTGTAATGACCTGTGACAATTTGCGTAGGACACCCAGGCCCCGCATTGATAACGATGAGCTGTCTTTGGAGTCAATGCCAGGTTGTGTCATGTGAGTTCCATTGGAGATGCCTACCAAAGATGGCCCTGCAGCATATCATCATTGCCACGAAAGAGGCCATGTTTGTGGTCATTAGCTGGCACGATGTAAGAAAACGGGGTGATTGTGGCTGGTCGGAGAATTCTTTATTACTGCGCGCGTTCTTCGTATATCCCTGACCATCAGATTCTCCTCGTATGCTTGTAAAAACACAAAATGAACCACTAATGCCGGTCTGGACTGCTACTACGACTCGATTTCGTATCGATGCTCGTCTGGCTTTTCGGCGCCGCCAAGTCTCCAAGTTCCACCTCTGTCGCATCGCACGTCTGAACCGTGAACTCAGTCTGTTGGTATATCTTCAGCGGCCCATTTATTTCGTATATCCGTTCCTCGCTCTCGGTTCTCTGCATTGTACCAGCTTGACTGTTCGTTTCCGACTGAAGCCGACGGCTCGGGATGCCGCTTTTGATAGCTGAGAGACCGTTTCGAGTATTCGTTCCGTATGTACCGTATCGCGTCCCTGCGTAGGAGTTGTGGCTCCAGTTCTTGAGTTTGAAGATGCGTTGTAGCAAAGGGTAGATCAGAGGTAAGTTGGCGCAGAGGATTGCTGTGTAGGATTCGCGTAGGTACCATATTGTCCACTCGGAGCCGAAAGGACTTGTAAATGAGTAGTATTTGTTGAGAACGGCCGCGACAATCTGTTCATTTTGAGTATTTATGACATGGCAGGTAGCACATTGCGAGCAACTCACTGTGAATGTTCCGATCATGAAGACGCCGAGCAATATCGCTTTGTTCTTCCTTGGGAGCTTTACTTTGAAAAGAAGCGGGAGTGGAATTGCAATGATCATCAAGTCCGAAGAGATGTTAAGGACTGCATTCGTGATAAGATGGTTCGTGGCGGCTGAACATTGAGCTGCGCGGTTTTTTAGTAGAGTCAACAACAAACTATTAAGAAATTCTCACTGGTCTTCGGCGGTACTGCCCAGTACTCAGTGAATGGACGACACCAAACCCCCAGATACAAGATCTCCATAACAACCTGAAGATCTATTAGCCTGGAGTATTGCAATGTGTATCTGCATCTTACAAAGCCTGCTGCAACATACGCGGCCACGCCGAGAACGATTATGTGTTGCGGAAGAAGAAACCTGACCATATGTAAGTACAATGCCGAAGGGTTCCGTCAACGTGATACTCACGTCATGCGTCGGTACATCAACAGCAGACATGCTTTTACAAGCCATACAGTGATCTGAAGAGTAGGATATAGAGTTAGTAGAAGATTATGGAAGAAGTCGAAGAGATGAGAACAAAGTCTGCTGAAGGTGCCATGCAGAACGCCACCTGGCCAGTACTACATCTTCTGTAGCAGGTATTTGTACGACAGGGCTACTTACACACTGCATTTGTTCGACGACCAACACAAGCTTGGAGCCGAGAACACGATGGTCAATCTCTGATCGGGAGAAGGTCGCGACATCGACGCCTGGCTCGATGAGATTACTGCTCGTTGTCGAGACCACATGCATTACGGACATGGTGAGGGTGTCTGTACACATGGCGAGGACGATGAGGTAGTCGTCTAATTGTAGTCTCTTCCATGATCCGAGATGTATTCTTCTTGAGAGCAGCCGCGTGATAACGATAAGCCAGCAGACTGCATACCTAGTTTGAAAATACCTTGTTAGCAAAGCTTCAGCAATACAGACAGCTCACTGACGGGCCTATGGCATGATGATCAGGGTCTAAGACCAGGTTCCCATGAAAGCTATGACACAGGCGAAGAGTGGAAGTCGGGTTCACCTACCAAATTCCGGATTCTGGTTCGAGTACAGACATTGTGGGAGATGCTGGAGGTGTTGCAACCGGGCAGACGGGAAGAGCCCAACCGGGACGACCGTGCGACGTACGACAGTGTTAATTACCGCAGGAGAAGTCTATCAAATAGCCGTGAGATGTAAGTCATTCTAATCAAAGACGAATCACTCTCATCATCCAGAGATGCATTTACCAAACGTATGGGACCAGTCTCATCAGTATTTCGAGGAGACAGCATCGAGATAAACGACAGCGGCTGTGCCCCATACGTACGGGACAGGGGATGGCAGACTTGTCAAGGCACTGAAACTATGCGACACCCATGCGATACCAATGGGCTGCTAGATCGATCATCTCGGTGGTACGTGAAGACTAACTCGGTCATATTATTGGAGTAGCCTTCCCGCTCCCTGGGAAGCCGGTTTAGTGGGGATCTGGTTTGATAGAGGGGATCAGGAACCATGCGGCCAGAACAGGAAGGACTTTCCATAATTGCGCTTTACTTGGTCCATACGTGCGGTTCTCGCCTCGTGAGACTGGGCATTCCCGTTGCGGGCAGAAATCCACGATCGAAGCGCCTTTTGATTGGTCCCCTACAAGGAAAAAAATTCGAGATATTGCTGAAGACACTGGGATACTCGGATTGAAGGCACAGATAGGAACTGTCAAGCGAATTGTCACCGTTTGATGGGTGATCAATCGTTGACGGCGGCTCTCGGGTCCTTCGCTCTGACTATCCCCCGACATTAGTGCTGGCACTGGCGGCTTCCACCGGCAGACTGCAGTTTTCGAGAACGATTGCGCACTTGGGGCTGGTCCGGTCCCGCGGACCTAAATTGATCAAATGTTGAGGTCTGACCCTAGGTATAAGCCTCGTCATCCAATGCGAACGAACCTAACGGCCGAGTCAGAGCGATTGGCGAAACCTGATGATTTGAAACCTGAGAACGGCATCCGCATCGAGGAGAATTGCTCTGAGACACCTTCGAAAAACTCTGATCGGCGACAGCGGATGTGGAGGCGAAGACCAGGTCTGCGGATGCACTTGAGAGGTTGAGAGGTTGAACACCCACGTGGCGCTTTGGCCATACCAGGAGGCTCTAAACTACTTATGGCAGCTAGATAAAAAACCTCGATCCGAGGACAGGGACTTGCATCTACCCACCAGGCTCTTGCCACCGTTTCCAGACACATCAAAATGCATTGGCGAAACTCTATTGCAATAGCTTTGCTTAGCACATACCCCACGCTCCATACTCCTGCAGCAGTGGCGCACTCTAACAGATGGTCAGCTTCGCTTCCAGAGGGTTTCACCGCAGTTGACCCTGGCGAGCTTGACTACAGATGGGCCTCGGTCACAATATAGGGCCGGCGGCAGTGGTAACTTCACGTGCAAGTGAATAACCTCAAGGACGTCATTGCTGGACAAACGTTGAAAGTTGTCACTACAAACCGTCGACAGACTGGTATATATCAATCTACACCACCAGAAGGGTGTCAATTGAAATTTCGCGTCGAATGCTACACGGAAGCCGCGGAATGTCGACGTTTTCTGCAGCTCTCTCTCATGTCCTTAAAATCATGCGACATGCTTACGCGTAGCTGTATGTTCTAGGGTTTGAGATGACGCCCTGATGGCATCTGCGGCATGAAAAAAACAACACTCGAATCTTTGACCTACCTAGCTTCATATTAGAGTCACCATCGATGTCCTTGATCTCATCATTCCATCTTGTTCTATTGTTCCTGAGAAGAATGCTCTCACGCACACCACCATGTATGCTGAATGTCGGTATAAGCCTTCACAAGCAGGCTTACTGAGACCAATTTTCCACTGTACAATCTCTACCACTGCTTTCACTCGATGACCTCCTCCTGATGTGCGTGGGCTTATAGAGTCTTGGACTCAACGTTTACCGCCGAATTACTTGCTCGCGCCCAAGTTCGATACTTAACGGTACCTTCACTCTCAATTGAATCACTTCCGGAATCCGAGGTCACTCCCAAAGGCTATGGCAAAGCAGCAGAAGTCGCAATCGGGCGGCATCCAAAAAAGAGTGAAAGAGGCGCAGGCAACCGTTGCCGCGGCACATCTCATAAATAGATTTCTTTTGATGAGCCCGCAACTCTTGCTGTTCCTCGCATCGTCTCGCACGTCAACGATCCGCTTCAGTTCAGCTGAGATCCACGCCCACGCTACGAACGTATTCACCATGACGGCTCCAGCTCAACCCAGCGGACACTCTCAAGGCACTCAAGGCTCTCAAGGCTCTCAGGGCCGGTCACCAGGTCGGCACTTCTCTACCGCTCCCCAAGCGGCCTCGCAATGGCTAATAGGCTTGCAGGAAATCCTCCCCAAGGCGGCGCTGCTCGCGAAGGTCCCCCAGCTCCCCCACCGCATCAAGACCCGAGGAACTTCGGCAACCAATCCGTGAATGGTGACGGAGCTCTTGGGTAGGTTCACTTTCTCATATACGACCCAGTGAAGCGCTTCCACATACACATGAATGTGCTGACGAATTTGGAAGCAACGTGAACCAGGAGCCTGCCAGAAACGAGGCTGACTTTCGTCTGTAAGAAACACTCCACTACAAGGTGGCTCTTGGCGTGGATTCGTGAAATGCCTTTATGGACTACCACTAACCCTGTATTCCAATCTTCAGTAATGCAAACTCGGCGATCCACGTCCGCGGTAGCAATTCCGTCATCAGCACTCCGCAGGTGCACATGTATATGGTTGCCCACCAAGCTGCTGCGGATTTCGGTCGCACGGTGGACAATCGATCAGCACCTCGGTACGATATTAATATGAATAGTAGTATCCACGTCCAAGGCGATCGAAATGTCGTTAGCCATATTCGCACAGGCCCTATGCCCGACATGATCGGCCCGCCACCACGCCAGCTTGTTCCAGGACCTCCGCCTCGTCAGGTCAATCTGGCACCCAACGTCAACCGGCAGCTTGCAGCGCAGCAAGTATTCATGCAGCAAGCACGTCGGCCTGCAGTTTACGGCAATGGTCAGGATGGTCCCCATGGTCAATTCGGTCAGTATAGTCAGTATGGTCAGTATGATCAGCATGGTCAACATGGCCAGTATGGTCAACAGGGTCAGAATGGCCAACAGCATTACTGAGCTAGCCTACATGTGAGGTATGCATACCTTCCTTCTCCTTCTTGCACTACCCCAATGCACAACTCCAGCACAATTTTCTTGCACTAGCGTTCCTGTGGGTTATATCTGTTTGCTTGGTGGGCAAGGAAGGTTCGGTAGGCAATGGATATGAGGTTTCCAGGGATATCACAATCGATTCTAGAGTTTGATGACTGGAATGTCCTATGCGCACGTTGGTCTGATGTCGTTAAGTGTTACGAAGGCATCGTTGTATAGTATAACGAAGCCCGATGTAGCCTTTTGGGTGCGGAGTGTGAGGCACCTGCATTGACACGAAAACAATCATGCTGTGCATCCTCGGCACCCAATCACATGAGCTCAAGCATGCAACCACGTACCGCCCAGATACGTCCGACCTCGACCTCGCAGATGGCCATTTTCTTTAGCACAATGTCATGGCGTACGATCCATTACAGCTCGCCGAAAACATCATCGTCCTGCAAAAGATCGGCCGTAGCCCGATTGCGCCTACGAGAAATGCTTTGCCAGAGCATCTACACAATGAAGGCAGATGCCTGACGTTCAAACAGGAGCTTGAGATTGTCGAGTGTTTGGCCTACTTGACAGCGTATAGCGACCACCCAGGCCAAGTCACCGCTCTCTGCATCGAGGAGCACTATGATCCGGAGAGGTTTGTGGTCTCGTTTGCAACGAATACGGGCTCTACAATCCATCTTGAGCAGGGGATTAGGGGAGTAGCAAGGTTATTAGAAAGACAGGCAAAATGTTCGACAAGGATCAATCGAGACCAAGGACATCACTGAGAGAAAGTAGTTCCCGAGGAAGACCATCTCAACAGCGCACTCGAACGAGTCATCGAACATGGTCGAGCACGATTGATCAGGCGCGTTGGACTCGGACACACGGTGCCTGAGGTAAGAAAAACAACAGCCGGCCGGCTTCAGGATGCACTACGCCAATACACCAGACTTGACAAATCCGCGAAATCTTCATACCAAAGGCTCTACGATTTATCTGACACGCTCTTACGCCTGACCGAGAAGCTGAGCCAATGTAAGACTTATGATAGCGTGCCTGCTACAGCCATCTTACTGTCCATCTTGCATACAGCAGCGGATATCTGGAAGGACTGCAGGACTGACATTAGCACGATAAGCAAAAGACTCACGAATAAAGACATGGACCCCACCAGCAAAGAATACATCGAGGTTCAGCTTGGGCATCTGGGTCATTATATACCCACAGTAAAACGGCTGCTCAAGTACGCTGCGCGCTTTCCCTTGTTCCAGTCGATCGAGACTTGTGCTGTCTACGTTGAACAGACCAACAATCCATTCGTACTCAATCGGAGAACGAACGTTGGCGACAATCTCGTGCAGCGCTACGCACGGTGGCACACGTCTGCTAAGCGTCGATCTGGCGGCGCTGCTCCCGGAATCGCCTCCCGAAGATTCAAAGAATGGAAGCATGAGGTAGACGCCGAGGTGAAGCGTTACCAATGCCAAGATAGTCTCAAAGTCCACGCAGAGATCCAGCTTCTGATGCATTACGAGGAGAAGAACGATATACTGCACCATCCTCGTGTCATCAAGTCTAGCAAGGATGCTTGCTTCCTCTGCGACCTGTTTATAAAGATCCATGGAAAATTCTACGTCCCTAAAACACACGGCAGGGTATACGGTCGTTGGTCGCTGCCTCCTTTGCCTAGCCTGAACGCGACTGTGAAGGACTGCAAGGAGATGACATCCGGGGTCGATGCATTCGGCAGGACCATCGAAGAGTTGATAGTGACGGCGATGATGCGAGGAGGACGGCCTCTGGGCGATCCTAGGGAGAGCGGGATCTTCTCGATTGCGTCTTCTAGTGTGCACTTTTCTCGCTCTCGCGAGAGCTCCCCAAACAGGGCCATGATGGGCGAAAGGAGCGTTCAGAGCGAAATACTGGGACACTCTGGCATCGATTCGAGAATGACCCAAGCGGAATCGAGCAGTCTTCTCGAATTACTTCAGCCTCTTGCTCAACCAGAACTTCTCCAGCTAGACCCTGGAGTTTCGCAGACATACATGTTCGTGGCAAATAATATTGCGTCCGTACGTATCCACACTCGCAAACTTCATGTGGAGCTATCGAGGGCGCAAGCCAAGGAAATAGCCTCCCGCAGCTCGTTGGATCTTCCATCGCCACCTTGTCCAGACATTTGCATCGAGGCGTTGTGGCTCGACGAATGCGGAACGTCGCAAATCTCGGAGGATGCAACAAAGTCGATAGTGGACGTGAATGAAGGTTGGCGAACGCTGCAGCCGAGGTCGGGTATACTGTTCGAACCATTAGGGCTGTTAATTAGGTCAAGAACAGACGTTGTGAGCTTAGAAGCGTCGTATGCAGAACGTTCCTAGGGTCACACTTGGAGAACATTGAGGGGGTAATATCTGGCAGGATAGGAACATAAACAGCCATGCGCTGTGGAAATGCACATGAGTTGCTCATATGCTTGACGCAACACGAATCCATTTGCATGCGCTTCTTCATGAAGAGCGACCCTAACGCCAGTACAATGCATACTCTTTTGTGTACAACATCTTACAGTCCGATCCATTGCGAATATTGACCCGAATGTAGCTGTCGACCTCTCACTTCCTCGCTTCAACCGCCTGTCTCACACTCTCAGTCGCGCTGGGTGCTTGCGGTCGCTTGAGAGGCTCCTCGGGAACTATGACATCTTCGAACTCGTCCTGGGAGATGGCTTTGATAGTGTAGGTGTCTGCAAGTCTAAGAACGGGCTTTTGTCTGACATATACAATCACTCACATATGCCAATAACTATGCCGACGATGGTCGCACCAGTGATTGTGTTTTTGACTAGGTACGGTGCCCTCGCTCGCAGCAGGGCGGGCTGGGCCTGCATGCGCGCATCGTAGTACGTCGATTGAAACGGCCGGCTGCAAAGGTCAGCATGAACAACACGAGAGAGAGCAGACGCGCCTTACTAGACCATGGTGACGGTGAGTTGCTAACTGCAGAAGCAAAAAAGGCAGGCCTCGGATGATGCCCGTCGCCAGAAGCGGGTGGTGTTGCGGCTCTGCGTGCACGGGCGTTCCCCGGCGCTTGGCATTCACGCGCGCTGTCGTGCAGTGAGTGACGCTGTCTGGACTGCACCTTCCCTCGACAACCTCCACCCTCATCCCCCGCCCTTCACCGATAGAGTAGACTCCGCAGTGCCACTGTTGCTGCATCTTCATCTTCACGCGCGCTGGTAGCTTAGGAATGAATCTGGCTTCGGCGGCTGCGACCCGGGCTTTGTCGCGAAGGCACGTTTGACTTGCGCGTGCCAACATTCATCAAGTCGGGCCTCTCTCAAAGAGACAAAGCTTGACCTTGCATTGCCTTCCCTCTCATCAGCCATGACGAGTCTCTCCCAACTAGCTTCTGCGCGCACCCTCGCCCTCGGTGACGGTAGATACTATCGCACCATTGTCCCGGGGGTCCTCCCTATCATTGCCGTCAATGCACAAGGCACCACTCTCGAAGTGCAGCGCTGGGGCGCCGACTTCCTAGCAGAGACGTTCGCTTCTCCGACTTGGCCGTCAGACGCGAAGGAACCTATTAGCTTGACCGTGCTGGAAGTGCTGAATCAGTACCTCAAGGTGGACGATGTGGGCATTGTGAAGAGCACCATCCAGGCGGCGGCCACCATCTACCCGCTGGTGTACAGACATACGTACGTCACCCTCCCCAATTATCAAGTAGATTTCTAGCAGGAGGCTCGCTCTAGCTTAGCGACATTCGACTCCACTGCTGATTCCTATGCTCTGTCTTGCACGACCATGTTGCTGCGAACGCCATCTGATTCCTGAATGTGCTTGTAGTGTCTCCCAACCCCACGATGACGGACCCTGGAAGCTCATGCTTTCGATCAAATCGAACATATTGCAGCGAATGGACTCTGCCCCGCCTGGCGTGCGGATATGCTGTGTCAAGTTTGTCCAGCAGGTCGTTCTGGTGCAAACACCTGGCATGCCTGTAGATCCGAGGGTGACTACCATTCCTGCCCATTCAGTACAACATAACTCTAACATTTTCTACAGCGACCGGAGCAGAATGACATCTCCCTTACTATCCTACCCCGCGATCACCCCTTGATGCCGTATGGAAATATGGAAGCAGAAGGATCGGGTCTTCTGGACCGGTTGCTCGATATAATACATGGGAATCATGGGTGAGAAAGCTAGCTGCCCTGAAAGCTTGTACCTCGGCCACTGACACATTCAAATAGCGAGGCTTTGCTTGTGACGGCCACCTTGAACGCCCTCGGCATGCTCATCCAACGCCGTCCGATGATCGCAAACAGGATATTGTCGAGCGTCTTGAGCTTCAATCCACTCAAGCTTGCAAACTCGCCTATGACACCGAAAAGCAAGGTCATCATCAGGTCAATTGAGCGCACAACTCGAGCCCTCTTGTTGAATGTCTCGAGGAGGTATGATACTCATACTGCTTTTGGTCTATTGAGAATACTGACACAAGCAGGAATCCGGATGCCAACCTTCACGCCCGAATCAATCAATATCTCGACCGCATAGCACGAATGCGTATAGATGTCTTCGACGAATCGAATCGCAAGAGACCGGCCCCCACCGAGCCTACAGACGGATTGGACACATCGAAAAGGCAACGACTAGGAGCCGTTGTTCCTAACCCTGCTCCGGTTATTCCTCCTCTGCCGCCTGGTCCGGTCAGTTTCCGCGAACTCTACACATTGAACACCGACGCGAATACGGCCAATTTCGATGTACAAATCTTCCAAGATCGAGAAACTCTGTATAGGATATTGGTACCAATACTGCACTCAGTCGACGAGAAAAAGCTTGGCCAAGCCCTGAACATCGTTCGCACTCGTTACCTTGCCAAGAGCGAGGAAGCTGCGCGGAACAATGCCAACGCAGCGAATGGGGTTTCAGTCGACGACGATGAAGAAGAATACGAGCCCGACTTTGAACCAGAAGATGCGGAGCAGATTATCAACAGACTTGACAGCGCTCCTCCTGATGATGGCCCAGGCCCGGCATCTAGTGCTCCGCTCGCACCCTACAAGTTGCCGGAAGCGCCTCCGCTGACCGAGCAGGAAGCTCAGAGATATGGAGACATGACCATCAGAAGAGTCTTTGGTATGCTTTCTGCGATCGATGACGCCTCTATGAAGTCAAAGGGGTCGAAGGGAGGCTTCAATCGCCTGGCCGCCACAACGTACGACCAAGATGCTTCGATAACCATACTGTGTCGTTTGGCCACACGATCAGCTGCTGGTCTTGATGACCCAGATGGAAACATCAAATCCGAATACGAGGTGGCCAAGAAAGGATCATTTGCACTTAGCGAAACTATACGAGACGCACTCTTCAACTACATCATGTATGACTGGAGGAGGCGGATTGATATCGCTATCAATTGGCTGAACGAAGAATGGTACAACGACCAACTCCAGGTCCAAGCTGCGCGACAAAAGGCGCAAGCAGCCATGAATGGGGACGCGGCTAACCTGCCTGTGCCCAAAAGCAACTACCGTCGATGTGCGCTGAGGTTGCTAGATGGCATGATGGCGTATATTGAAAGTAGTGACAAGGTTCTAGTCCGCTTCATTTCGGAAATTCCCGAGCTTGACAGGGAGATTCTTCAACGGATGAAGAAGATGGCGGAAGATCCAGAGCGCGTCTCGCTGTCAATCATGGTACTGCAGTTCCTGTACATGTTCCGACCACCGGTACGCGACATTACCGTGGACGTGCTTGAGGACATGTGGCGAACCAGTAAGATATCTCTCCGATTAAATACCAACCATCGTTACTAATTCGTGACAGACGACAGAGCGAAGCCTCAGGCGAAGAAGTTGCTCTCAAAATGGCGACCTCACGTTCTGGAGACCGAGAACGAAGTCAAGATGGAGGCTATGAACGGGTCCTACGAGGTACAGCCGGTATCATAAGATCAGCTTTTCGTCATTTCAACGGACGCGTTCTATTTCATGTAGATGCTATGGCTTTGGTTAAGGATAGGTGCAGGCGGCTATAAGCGATGCATAAGGCGGCGTACTGAGGGTTATGGGAAGCATTTGAATGAGACTAACTAGGACGAGTGCTTCCGTGGAGGTTGGGTCTAGGTACGAGACAATACAAAGGACGATGAGAACATTATTGGAAAGGTCTCTTGACCGTGAAGCGAAATCTGCACTGACCGTCAAGGTAATCCATGGGAGTGTCGTTGTGAGAACGCTGGTACGCAAATCGCGTACGTCTTCTTCCAAGGTTACATTAACACTTAACCACAGTTCCGCTCGCACTCCTACATTTTCTAGAAATATTTCGTCTGTCAGAACTCCAAATCTTCAACCTTCACTTTCAAGACATCACCTACTATCACACTTTCCAACCCACATATACGAACCACCACAAAGCCCTCATAACCAACCATGCCGATTCTAACCAAGCCTCTTGGAGCCCAGCCCAAGCAGCTCTACCCCGAACCCCCTAAGAATGGGCTCAGAGCAAGACTAAGCAGGTTCATGCAGGCCAGCCTCCTATCCTCTAAATCGCAGCCTTGCAGTCCAACGCCCTCCCCCTCGCCCCCATCCAGCACAACAACAACAACAACAACAACAGACGCCTCCCCACCCGTTTCCCCATCACAAAACGCCCCTCCCTCGCAAACCAGCTCGCTAAAAGGCCGCGCTACAAAACGCGCCCCCAGGACAAAACCCACAGGCATGATCATCTCAGGCGACAAAACCATCTACATCCCGCGCTACGCCAGCAAAGCGCACGGCAGCAGTTTCGCCGGCAACCGCAAATCGATGCAGCAGCTGCAGATGCAGAGTGTACCGAGAAGCGCGATGAATCCGGGGCCAAAGAAGAAGACGAAGCCGAAGAGACGCTCGCCTGAGCAGATTCGCGAGGGCAGGGGGAAGAGCGATCCCGGGCCTAAGTCGGGGTGTTTGAGGAAGGGCGGTGAGGGGGGTGGAGAGGAAGCGGGGGAGAAGAAGAAAGAGGAGGAGAAAAAGGAGGAGATTAAGGTTAAGAGACTTAGCTCGAGTAGTGGGGATGGGAGGAGGAGGAATCCGAAGTTGAGGAGTGAGTATCAGAGGGAGTCGAGTGGGAGCTCTGAGGGGATGGGGGTGGAGGGAGGGGAAGGTATGTGTTTTGGGACTTTGGGATACGTTCTTTGTGGGACTTTGACTGACTTGAGACTTTTGCCTTCCGGTTCAGATGGAAAAGGGAAGTCGAGCGAGTCCCGCTCTCGACCGTCTTCTATGGGACCTGATGAAGATACTGGAGGTAAGTAAACATTCAGTGACTCGCAACAGGGTTCGTCTACGTTTCGGTATCCCGCTTCGATTACTTTGAACTAACTCCACGTTTTTCTTATTTCTTCTAGCTCTCGATATTGAAGAAGACTCGCCCGATGTATCTACTTCCCCGCCACTTCCATCATCTCACAAACGTATGTATCCCCCACCTTAAACTCCTCGCACGCCAGCAAGACATTTCAACTTTCCACCCCAATCTCCTTCGCCGTAGGACCCAAGCACTAACATACCTCACAGCACACTCCCCAGCCCCAAATTCGAAGGCAAAAGTCTCACACGCCCGAACACCCTCTGCAACCACTAGCTCATCACCTCAAGGTACGTACTTCCTTTCCACTCTTACACTCCTCCAGCCTCTCCATCTAACCAAACCCAGCTCCAGCTCCAGCCCAAGCTCCAGCCCACTCCCAACCCTCATCCCCACCCTCTCCTCTTTGCCCCCCACTTGCCCTCCCCTCTCCCCCCTTTGCCTCTCCATCCTTCCACTTCCCCCATCCCACCAGACCCGCACCCCCTCCACCACCTTCTTCTCTTCCGCCCCCTCCACCACTAC
>MU004631.1:0-18368 GCA_010405375.1 Lophiostoma macrostomum CBS 122681
GTCAAGATTCCTTTTCAAGTTTGTCGTCATTCACCCTTCAAGATCCGCTTGCTTCGACCTCTTCCACCTGCAACCCTGAACCTCCTCGCACCCAACCCTCGTCTGCGCGTACACCGACGAGTAGATGTCCGCCATGTTGCAGCCGCGGTTATAATGGGTCGTCATGTAGGCATTACGGTCGGCGGACTCTTCACGCGCGCTGTGGTCGACCCGCCTCTTGTTCTACCTCGATTCAAAGGCGCCTTCTCTTCACCTAGTCAGTCGCTAGCCGTCAGGCTTCCGCACAGAACATCCGTCTCGAGCAACACGCGCGCGTTTCCTCGCAGATCGACTCTTCCGGCTCTTACCCGAACTTCCTACACCGGAACACTCTCCACTCCACCTCTCCTAATACTCCTTTCTCGGACATCTTGCGCACGTGAGAGCATTAGCGATGCTGCAGCTACGGCATGGCGAAGATGCGCACATACCAGTAGCTCGGAAAAGACGAAGAAGAAGATCGCTGTTCATAGGCGGAACAAGAGCTCCGTCACCAATGGCGCATCATCCAAGAACACAAAACCCACAGGCAACACACCTCAAGCCGAACTCTCCCCTCAGCCAAATGCTCCTCCGAAACCCTCGAAATCTGCCTCGAAACCCGAAGAGGCATCAAAGCCTCGTCCAGCGTCGCATCTGCTAGATCGCCTTCCGTCCTCGTTACCACATCTGTACAGGCCTAGCAAGGCAGAGTTGCTCGAGGCAGCCTCTGGCTTCTGGTCTCGCATGAAAGTCCACTTCAAATGGCTCACGATAAGAAGCACGCGACCGTTCAATGCCGATGAGATATACGCCCTTTTCTCATGGATATTGGCGGCGCATATTCTATGGGTCATTGTCGGGACCACCACCTTCTTCTCTCTGACCATATTACTCATCAACACCGTATTTGCGCAAGAGACGCTGGCTCAGTGGATTGGCAACTACCTTACCCAGTCTTCTGGGCTCAAAGTTATATTTGAGTCTGCGGTGGTGCCGAAATGGAAGGATGGAAACATTTCCTTCAGGAACGTCTTCGTGTCTCGGAGACCTGGACAAGGGAAGGCCAAAGTCAGCAAAGGCTCGCAGACGACGGCTGCAGCTGCGGCAGCTGCAGTTGCTCAGAAGGAACGGGATGCTGCTGACGGCGTCGAGGAAGAGGTGGAAGACACGAACTACACGCAGTTCGATATATCGATCGACACGGTGAACGTGACGCTCTCCTTCTCCAAGTGGATGAATGGCAAAGGCCTGCTCAAAGATGTTGAAATCAACGGAATTCGCGGGGTGATCGACAGGACCTCTGTGCATGCATCCGAGGAATACGTCGACCCACGCACATACAAACACGAACATAACCCTGGCGACTTTGAACTGGATTCTTTCAAGATGGGCGACCTGCTTGTCACCATTTACCAGCCGGACAATTTCCGCCCCTATTCCGTTAGCATCTTCGCTTGCGACCTGCCACAGCTAAGGAAACAATGGCTCTTCTACGATTTCCTCTCCGCAAACATGATGTCCGGATCTTTCGATAACTCGCTCTTCACTATTCATCCTAGACAGACGCACAACTACACTGGTGCGCAGCTGAACAATGGACTAGACAGTGAAGATGGCCGAGCGTGGAAAAAGCAGAGCCGTATAAGAATTGATGGGCTGAACATCGATCATCTCAACCGCGGCTACGAGGGACCATTCTCTTGGATATACGAGGGAAACGTTGACATTGTGACTGACATCATGCTACCCAATGAGAACGATGACAGCATCGCAAAGGTCATGTCAGATATGTACGACCGCGTGGAGGCTACAGTATCAGACACCCGCAAACACTTCTCTGATCACGCGCACCACTTCGACGAGAACCATACCGGGGTTCCAGAAGCCAAGGAAGAACCGGGAGAAGGTGACGATGACAAACGCTTCGTGATCATGGACGTG
Source organism: Lophiostoma macrostomum CBS 122681 (assembly GCA_010405375.1). Classification (NCBI taxonomy): domain Eukaryota; kingdom Fungi; phylum Ascomycota; class Dothideomycetes; order Pleosporales; family Lophiostomataceae; genus Lophiostoma; species Lophiostoma macrostomum. Next base: position 1,963 of record MU004631.1, read on the forward strand.
CGGGTGCACCTAAATGATGTGCGCGCCGCGGTGCCTTTGTTCACCCGAGACATATCTTATGTCAACAACGCACTGGTCCGACCTATTGTTGCGTACATCAACGCTAAGAAGACGTTCATCCCTGTCAATTGCAGGGTCGTTAAGAAAGTCAGCGAGTTCGATGGCAGCTGGACGCTCTATGACAGTGGCTTGATGGATGAACTGTCTAAAGAGGTATGTTAATCTCGGTTCCTTATCAGTCACCTATATCTAACATCATATAGATGTACGAAGCGTTCGCAAAAGACGTGCATGACGATAGCAGCACACGGAAACGCCGAATAAAGAAGGTCGGCATCTGGACACTGCAGCTCGCCGCCCAGGCATTGTTTCTGGGCCTAGCTGGTAACATAGCGTAATTACTGTATATCCTGTAGTATACCACATCATTGGCGTTTGGAGTTGTGTCGAGTAATGTACAGACACTGGGTAGGCAGGGTCTGGTTTTGGGCTTGGGAGAGGGTCTAGAGATGCGAGCGTTGATGCGCCGCACTGGTTGTAGGATATCCTGTTGGCACTGGTCGACGAAGTACGAGTAGCAATACGAGACGATGACGTGCGTTACCTATATTCAAGCTTAGGGTTACTCCTTCTAAAGCATTCAGCTCTAGGGAATGATAGTAGGGGCCGTCGAAGAATCTCGAGATCGTGAAGGGTCCGCTCACGTGCTCCTGTGATGCCTTTTTGCAGGGATCAGCGCCAAGGCCGATGTCATTGCTCACTTTAAACTTTCCCCATCTGCAATTGTCGCTCTTCCACCATCACTGCAACCCACGCTTGTCACGCCTGGGTTAGGTCCCGGTCTTCGTTTCTGACCACTCTCATTCTCTGACGGTGCAAACCGTCGTAATCACGCTTCCGCGGGCACAACCGCGAAACATTCGCACCTTTTCTCCCACGTGCCAGTATGTCTGCCCCAAAGATGGGTGGCTTCAAGCTCTCGTTAGGAGGCGCAAAACCTAAAGCAGGGACCAAGTCAACCGGTCCTCCGCCCGCGAAGAAGGCTCGCCTTGTCCTCGACGAAGAGGAGGCAGAGGACAAGAACAAAAGTGTAGAGATTACAGGCTTCGACGTAGCGACCGGCGGCGCAATCGATGTCAACGGCAAGAAAGAGGTAGAAGGACCGCGCATCATCCCATCGCTACCGAACCGCAACTGGCGCGACGCTGCCCGGAAGAAGCAGGCGGCAAAGGCTGAGGATAGCACGGAGCAGCACAAGGAATCGACCCTCGCCTTTGGGTTGACTGTGATCAAGAAGGAAGACAAGGATGGAGACGTCAAAATGGAGGAAGCAGAGAAGGAGGTCAAGCCGGTAGACGATGGTCTCACGGAGGAGCAAAGACTTGAGAAGAACGCTATCGAAGCGCTCCTCAGCGGCAAAGCGGAGGACCAGGCCGTTATACCAGCACACGATGAAGACGATACATACGATGAAGACTATCGGAACGCGCCGGACGCGCCCTCACTAGACGCATACGAAGCGACACCGATTGAAGGGTTCGGTGCTGCCTTGCTTCGAGGCATGGGTTGGAAAGACGGCGAGGAAATTGGGCGCAACAAAGATAACGCAGTCAAACCGCGGGAAATCAAACGGAGGCCCGCACTGCTTGGCATTGGCGCGAAAGAAGAGGCAGCCGTTGGAGTAGAGCTCGGTGCTTGGGGTAATAACAAAGGGAAAGGCAAGGGCAAAGCCAAAGAAGTCTATGCTCCTATCGCGCTTCGGAACAAAAAGACCGGAGAGATTATCACAGAAGAGGAACTCAAGGCGAAGCTCGAAGCACAAAAATTGGTTGGTGAGGATGATACTCAGGACGAGCGTAGGCGGGAGCGGAAAGATGGAGAGAAGCGGGACAAGGCGGATAGGAGCGAGGAGAGAGACTACAAGAAGGATAGACGGCGTGAGGAAGATTATGATTCAGAGAGACGAAGAGATAAGCGGCGAGACGATGACTACGACTCTGAGCGAAGGAAAGATAGGCGGCGAAATGACGACTATGACTCGGAGCGGAGGAAAGACAGACGGCGAGACGACGATTACGACGACGACCGAAGAAAGGACAAGCACCGTGAGCGAGAACGAAGAGAGAGGAGCCGAAGCCCTGACAGCGGCGACCGGCGACGACGCGACAAGTACGAGGATAGCAGGAGGAGAGACAAATACGCCAACGACGATCGGAGGCATGACAAGCGTCGAGACGATCGCAAGTATCGGAGTCGAAGCCGAGACAGCGATGACAGACGGAAGCGTAGGAGAGACTACGACGATGAGCGGGACGACCGAAAGAGGCGGCATAAGGATGATAGATACTACAAGGACTAGCACTCTGTGCAGTGGTAGTTGACTGCCTCAGTTTACTATCCTTAGGTCTTGATATAATACCCAATACAACGTAGACTATACTCGTACAGTCCCATACCAGCACTTTTGCGATCTTGAGACTATGGTGCTTTTACACTACATCTCCCGACAAGCACACCCACGACCTCTTTCCCACCCTCGCCCCATACCCGCTTACACGGCACCCATTGCAATCCGCCAACCACACTACAATACTCACTCGGCAAGCCGGGCGTCGCGTACAGCGTTGCATGTTCCCATACCACATCCTCACCAAGGCTATCTTCCAGTCTGCTCTTCACGTTCTCCATGTCCTCACCACCGCTGATCTCAAGACTGAAGAATGAGGTCCGCGTGCCTGAGACGCTGATTACATGCACATCCCCGTTCCCATCCCCATCCCCATCAGTCGAAGTAGAAACCTGACACCGCGCAAGCCCAGTACTACACCACTCAATATCCACAGCCCGCGGCAGCGCCTCGACTTGCACGACGTAGCACGGCGGTGCTATCCCTCGCTTCTCGAGATTGCTATTGCTATCGCTATCGCGGCACAGGAGGGCGGAGGGGTTGGGCAGTGGAGCGCGGTGTGTTGTGTCGGAGAGGGAGGGGTTGAGAGTAGAGGTTGAGGGGAGGTTTAGCGCGTCCCAGGGATCGATGTCGTTGGTTTCGGCATCGGATGAGGGGGAGGAGGAAGAGGAGGAGGAGGAGGGGTTGAGGGAGAGGTAGTGTGTGTGGATCGCATTCCAAGCGGTTTGCGCTGTGTGCACTTTTGAAGACAGACCGGTTTCCGTTGGGGAGGCGGAAGATGAAGAAGAGATATACGCCACCCCAGCCGTCCACCAACACACATCCCTCGCGCGCCCGATCCTCCACAGATGCTGCAGCGCCAGAACAGCCTGGCCTGCGAACCCAAAGGAGGCGGAATCGGGGACGGACATGGTTGATGGTATGAGTGGGATTTGGCCGGCTATGTATACGGTTTGTGGGTCTGAACCTGAGTCTGAGACTATGTTTACATCTCCCGCTCCCTCTACCTCTGCGTCTCCCTCTGGGTCAGAATTTGGTAGGACAGAGATGGGGATACTGATAGCCTGCGAATACGGCCCGATGTTCGCGGGCGCCCAGTAACTTCGGCTTTGAACGTGTAAGCCGTCTCGATGCTGTATGTCCTTGGAGATGAGGACGGAGAGCATGACGTCTACGTCTGAGGGCATGCTGGAGCCGCAGGCTATGGTTACGCGGGAGGGAGGGTTGGGCGTTGTGAAGATGGAGCCGTAGATCGGGTTTAGTGATGTGAAGTCGGACATGTGGCGTAGGAGGAGGGTGGTGTGGAGGATGTGAGCGGGTGTTAGGTTGGCGGTTGATAGGAGGGAGGTTAAGGTTGAGAGGATGGATGTGAGTTGGGTCGTTGGTGGAGAGGGTTCGGAGGTGGTTGATGTGAGGTTCGAGAGGGCGATGATGGTGGAGGTAGAGGTAGAGATGGAGTTTGTAGCGTGAGTCGAGAAAGCTGAGAAGGGATCGTGGATTGTTGCATCAAATGGTACTGGCGAGTTGTCTAGTGGCGGGAAGGACATGGTCGATACATCATCGAAGACCTTCTTGAACTCGTCGTCCCACAATTCTGGTATCCTCAGACTGTCTAACCCCTGTGTCTCGCCAGGCTTTTTCGCGATTACTTTCGCTCCTTTGCTTTTGAAACTGTACGTTCCGCCATCCCCTCTTATCACTCCATCACTCTCCACTTCTATCCTTCTCTTCCAAAGCACTGCAGGCCCGTCAATCGCCAACGTCTCGAATTCTCCTCCCTCACCCAATACCGCACCATCTCCATTACCGCCAAATCTTGCCATTGCTCTTCCTAATCTGGCAATCGTCTTCGGATCCGCAACGTTCTCCCACAAGAACAACTCATCAAGCCCGCCAGACGCTACCTTGATGATCCGAGCATTCTGACCTACAGCAGCCATATCATGCAACAGCCCAGACTGAGAGTAAGGAGGGAGGTTCGGATACTGCCAGAGATACGACAGAGGCGTAAGACCGAGACGTAAAGCAACGGATTCCACTCGAGTACGTTGATATGTGCTGAGTATGGCGCCCGTCGAGACTGCATTTACACCTAGACCTGCATCTAAGACCTTTCTCAGGAGCGGAACTAGCGACTCGGTCTCGTCTTCTTCTCTCCCTTCCACCCCCTGGTCCTCGTCTCTTTTCGGTGCTGCATAGTCCCGAGAGGTATTCACAGCTGAGCCTGATATCTCTTGGCGGAATAGCGGAATGCCTAGAGCCTCGGCGTACAAAGGTATGATGCTGTGGCCGACGGTTTGGTACATGTAACTGTTCAGATCCTCTTCCTCTTCCTCGGCTGAGTCATGGTTGGGTGTCGAAGGCGGGTGTAAGTTGGCGAGTGCTACGACCGAGTGGCCAGCTGCGACATAGTGCAAGATGGAGTAGAATGAATCTTTGCCTCCGGATATCAGGGCGACGACTCTCAACCCAGTCGCCATCTGTAGGTGTAGGGAGTACGCCTACTTGGGGTGTAGACTTGGTGGTGATTGGTCCAGCTGCGGCGGGGCAGTGAAAAGTTTGGGTCTACATCGTGTACCGAGAACACGTTGGAGTGAGCCTGGGACCTCCTCAAGGGCACCCAGAATCAACTGAGACAGATTTCAAGCAAGTGCATGGCCTGGAATAAGTACTCATCGAATGAATGAAGACTGCTAAGAAGGTGCATGTGTGGTGTAACCCCAAGCTTGGCATGTCGTCAGGCCGCGGTGAACCGTGCGCAAGCTCAAGCTTCGTCTCCGCCCGTTCTGATGCTTGATTATAACCACCCCTCCTCTCTAAAATGCTGCTGCCTCCAGGTGTTTTGATTCTGTCCTTAATATGCTGGGCCAGCGCCGACCAGACTGCCCTCTATGATCCCTCAATTGACTCCTCCATCCTCCCAATTTCGGAAAGCGCCGACGTCATCTACCTACATCGCAAACTCGTCGAACAAGAATCGATAACCGGAAATGAAGAAGGTGTTGGGAAGTGGCTAGCTTCGTATTTGAAGGAGAAGAATTTCACAGTCGAGCTCCAAGAGGTCTCGTCTAAGAGATACAATGTGCTTGCGTACGGGAAGAAGCGCGAGACAACGATACTAGTCACATCGCACATCGACACCGTGCCGCCATTCTGGCCATACTACTATAATAAAACTACGGGACTTATTGGAGGTCGCGGATCTGTGGATGCGAAAGGCAGTGTGGCGCCCCAGATCATAGCGGTGCAAGGCTTGAGGGAGCAACTGCAAGATGATTTGTCCCTGCTGTTCGTGGTTGGTGAAGAGACGGGTGGTGATGGAATGCACGCATTCTCAGACTGGGACGACCGGCCGAACTACGATATTGTCATTTTCGGCGAGCCGACGGAAAGCAAGCTCGTCTGTGGACACAAGGGCATGCTGGGCTTCAAGATCAAGGTCAAGGGGAAGGCAGCACATTCAGGATACCCGTGGCTTGGCGTCTCCGCAAACGATGTTCTTGTAGAGGCGTTGGGAAAGATGCTGGAATTGAGGCAGCATCTGCCGTGGAGCGAGAAGTACGGCAACACGACGATGAACTTTGGCCGCATCGATGGTGGTGTGGCGGCGAATGTTGTTGCAGAGACAGCGGAGGCACGTATTGCTGTTCGATTAGCTGCTGGGACGCCTGGTCTTGTTCGAGGCCAGATTATCGAGCACCTGAAAGATGTCAAAGCGAACGTAGAGGATCAGGGCGGCGAGCTGGAGCTTGAGTGGAGTGGCGAAGGGTACCCACCTGTAAACATAGACTGCGACGTGGAAGGCTTCGAGACATTGACAGTGAACTACGGCACTGATGTTCCGAACCTGAGTGGCGATCACAAGAAGTTCTTATTTGGTCCTGGGAGCATCTTCGTGGCTCACTCGGATCACGAGGCACTGAAGAAGAAAGAGCTGGAGCAGGCGGTCTTGGATTATAGAAGGTTAATCATTGCGGCTTCGAAGATGGATCACCAGGAGCGCGTATTGTGAGGAGAGGGACCTTTGCAACTTGTAGATAGCGCAACTTGTTCACCACCTCACTGTCACCGTCTTTGGACGCCATGCGACCCTGTAAGTAAGTAACCGGTCGGCGTCTGGATGCTGACGATACAGCTACAAAAGTTACTCGTCTTGCAAGATCGAACGATCAACTGGCGACTAGATTCTCCGTTAATCGCACGGAATTCCGTACATCTTCGTAAAGGGCAACTCTTTCTTATGCATCCAACAAGGACGCTAATCACCGAGGGACTAGGTAGGCCTGGACGCCGGATAGAACCAGAACAACGAACACGTTCTCGAAGCAATCGTAACCCAATCCTGCGTCTATGCCTCCCCACAACATATCGGCCCCAGCGCCACGTTTCATATTGGCGGCCGACAATCTCGATCTCGCAGTGTCGTGCGAGTTGGTAGCCGGACGTAGTAGACGCACCTGCCCAGCACGCTCGGAATCCGAGACATTGGGGCGTACCGTACGTTGGTTCCTAGATTCCCGATGTGTGTGAGCGGGGTAGCCTTGCCAGCCAACCGTGCACCCCGTGCCGCAGCTCGCAAAATCGCTTAGGATCTTACTATTTACTGTTGTCCGTAGCAGACCATGATTGCTTCTCACCCCCTTCATCCAAGTTTTCCTCTCTCGCCATGGCCATTCCCTCTCGTCTCTCTCGTCTGCCAATTCACCAACTAGGTATATCACATGCATTCGAAAGCTTGAATTCGAAAGAGCAGCTCTACGCTCATCATCTCGCGAGGTAAGCATTGCTATACCAAGCCCGGAACGGAAGGAAGTAACCGTAGAGTGAATCAGGGCTGCCTGGCATGGTGCTCGAATCATCCTGCGCCAAGTCTCTCCAGAGTCCATCGACATCTTCGACTTTATACTCGAGCTGCACGCGGCCTGCAGCGGTGACTGGGGATCTTTCGTCTCCCAAGGCCTCATTACCAGAGTTCAATGTGATGCATTCCTAGATTATGCTGCGACTTTTCTTTCGAACATCGGAAACTATCACGTTAGTTACATCAGCCTTTACATGTATGTAGTATCATGGATTCTGACTTTAGAAGGGCTCCGGCGACCAGAAAATCACACCATCAATCTCTCCATCGGTCCTCGAGAAATTGTCAAAGAAGACACCCAAGCTAGCTTCGCTCTACAGAGAAATTACCCCTGCCATCTTCAGTAGACCACCATATGGACTTGGACTACCGAGCAGCAACGCTCAAACTGCCTACTACGAGGGCGACCCTTTCATTACCAAAGAAAAGATAGAAGCGATCTCCAGTGAACTAGAAGATCGCGGCATCTCTCCAGAGAACACAAGGATCCGGAAAGTACCGTACGCCAATGCTCTCCTGTACGAGGTGTTACAGGCCTCCGTGGAAGAGGACGATGAACCGGAAGAGTTTGAAGCCGATATACTCGATGTTCCTACTACGATCAGAATTGTACGAGGAGATCACACCGACGAACTAACCAAGATCTGTGAATGTCTAGCACAAGCGAAGAAATACGCGACGAATGAGAACCAAACATTGTTTCTTTCGCAGTACATAGAAAGCTTCCAGACTGGAGATCTAGAAGCCTACCGTGAATCTCAACGCACATGGGTCGCAGACAAGAGTCCCCGCGTCGAGAACATGTTCGGCTTTGTCGAACCCTACAGGGACCCTTGCGGGGTTCGCGCCGAGTTTGAAGGCGTAGTCGCGATCAAGGATCCTGTTGAAACATCATTGCTGGCGAAGCTTGTCGAGCACTCGAACGTATTCATCAAGAGGCTGCCTTGGGCTGGTGGAAATGACAACGACGGCAAAGGTCCGTTCGAGAAGGCCCTATTCGAGCCGGCCGACTTCGCGAGCATTCACTGTAAGTCGATCATCTTGTTTCATATGCCCAAGCTAATAACCTGTGCTCAGCTCTTGCGTATTGCTCAAGTATCGTCTTTCCAGGCATCAACCTTCCCAACGTAAGTGCCCGATCTTTCGAAACGACTCTAAACACTCACAAAAACGACAGTACAATGACATCCGCGACCGATGTGGTTTCAAGAATGTGATCGTCGCAAACCGCATGGCTGCTGAAAGCAACGCTACTCAGCTGTGTCCTTTCGTTGACTCTGCAGAGCTGGACGCCTACCACAAGACCAAGTTCACGGCTTACTACTGGTGGGTCGTGTTGCACGAGCTCCATGGACACGGAACCGGAAAACTGCTCCAAGAAGGTTCTGATGGCGTGTACAACTTCGATATCAAGAACCGCCCTGTAAATCCACTGACCGGCAGGCCAATCACGAGCTGGTACAAGCCGGGTCAAACATGGACGGGCCAGTTCGGTGAGCTGGCGACCACGGTGGATGAATGTCGAGCCGAGCTTGTTGGCGCCTATTTGATGGATGATGTGGAGTTGTTGAAGCTGCTTGGGTACGATGAGACTACAGAGATATCGGCTGCAGACTGTAAGTCCCGAACAAAGTAACAGAGATGCACGTTCTGATATGAGGACAGTGACATACAATCTGTACATGCAGATCGGCGTAGCCGGCCTCGAAGGCCTCGCAAACTTCAACATCGAAACAGGAGTAAGTCAACACAATACTTATATCTTTCCCTTTGCATCTTTGAACAAAAGCTAACCCTCATCGCAGAAATGGGGACAAGCCCACAGCCGAGTAAGCCACCTATTCCTCATCCCCTCCCTCTACACTCAAACTAACATACCAAGGCCCACTTCGCAATCCTAAAATGCCTCCTAACATACAGCTCCGGCTGCGTCACCATCACCCACTCGCACTCCCCCACCCCAACGCTAACCGTGCACGTCGACCGCTCCAAGATCGCAACCCACGGCAAGCCCGCACTAGGCCGCATGCTCCTACGCCTGCACATGTATCGCGTGACCGCCGACGTCCAGGCGTGCCGCGAGTACTACGAGGCGCTGTCAAACGTGGATGGCGAGTACTTGCAGTGGCGCGAAGTTGTCATGACGCATACTCAGCCGAATTGGGTGTTTGTGCAGGCGAATACGTTTTTGAGGGATGGGGAGGTGGTCTTGAAGGAGTATGAGCCGACGCCGAGGGGGGTTGTGCAGAGTTGGGCTGAGAGGGGAGTCTGATTTGAGGAGCTGGGTGAGAAGGTCAGAAAATGGGAATAGGAAGGGTGGCATTCAACATTTGGGTACTTGGGTCTGTTTGCAATATATATTTAATTTTCTTGCGTTGTAAAATCGGTCTCTGTCTTCTTATCTCACCTGCGCGACACTTGTCTTTTCCCCCATGGTTTAGAACATACCTTGTCTATCTATCATCGCCCGAACCATCAGACCGTTCGTCACCCGATTCATCCTCCCATTCTTCTTCCGAACCATCTTCCGAATCATCATTCGCATCATCATTGGAATCCTCCTCCGAATCATACTCCGAATCATACTCCGAATCATACTCCGAATCATACTCCGAACTATCTTCCGAACTATCTTCCGAATCATCCTCATCGCCGTGACCATGAAAATTAGCCTCCTCCCAAGGCATCCAGTCTTCGCGGGGCTTGAGTGCTTTTGCTGGATCAAAGCCCCAGCGCTTTTCAAAAGCGTCGTACAATTTCTTCTTGTTGTCTTTGAGATCGTCGGGAAAAGAGGTAGCGGTCTGAGGGTTTGGAGTTGACGCGTTCTTGCTTTTCCTGTGCGCGATCAGTTTGTGTGCAATGAGACCAAGTCATGTGGCAGATCTGATAACGTACCTTCTCCCACTCCTCTTTGCTAGGCTTAACAATCATGTTCTTGTCCTGGTTTTTTCCGATGAGCGTCCGCCCCGTACTATTCTCATCCTCGTTGAAAAGGTGGATTCTGATCTCAGCACCGGCGTGCAACATGTCGTACAAAGCATCTCTCATTGCCTCTAAGATATTGAAGAAGCGACGGTGATCTTGCTCTTCATTGTCCAAGACCGTTTCAATGTTGAGCTATATAGTAAGCTGGTCCTTGTTCCGCAATTGGGCTAGGTGAGACAGGTTCCCGCGCGTGCGCTCGTACATGACTAGCTCTTGCGCTGGCAGCTCTTCGCAGGTTTTAGGAAAGTAGCTGGCGACCGATTCCAAAACGCCATAAGCGACTACGATCCAGATCTTGCGGATGTGGTCCGCCGGCCTCACGCCGACTTGATAAAAGGATTTTTCTAGGAACCTTTTGAGCTCGCGGTCTGCAAGTCGGAAGTTGTTGTGGCGGTAGTAGATCTCGGCGGCTTCTTGGGCCATGTCAAACCCCACGAATGCGGGATTGAGAAGAGCGTAATCAGGTTTGTAATTTTCCTTATACCCCTCTGCTTCGCTCGTCTCGGTTACGTCGACGCAGTACAATCGGGAAGTGTATATGTTCCTGTAAATCATGTCGCGAATCTCACGAGGAAGCCTTTCTTGCAGTGCCAGCGCTGATACAAGCTGCCAGCATTCCGCGCTAGCATACTCGTATAGATCTTCTTCAAGCTCGCTGCGTTGAGATTAGAATTGGGATGGCATGCGCTCGTAAGTATGGGACGCACCATTCCCCCGAATCAATCAGATTCTGTGCTGAAAATTTGAGATCTCGGACGTCGTCTGGCCAATCCCATTCATATTCCCCAAATTGTAGCTTCGTGATATCAATCTGACTCTGCACTTGGTTGATCTTGTTGTATCCACGGCGTAATGTTTCCAGCAGCCTGTTGTGTGTCCTGTCCATCCTATCTTATCTGCTGGAATCCAATGCTAGGATACTGAAATGTCAAAAAGCTGCGAAATCAGGATCCGTCGCGTTTGAGTGAGGAATCAACTGGGATGGTGGATGTCTTCTATTGAAATGTTGCCGCTGACGTCGATCCTCCCATGGTTGGCAAGCACGAACCATCTGCCCCTGACTATCTTCACACCATTTCACTTTCGATCTAGCGTCAGTCGGAGTAATGTCCGAGAGCTCTACTGGCTCATATCTCAGACACGGAACTGAACTCTATTTGACTCTGAGCGCGTACAGTAGAATTCCATCATTAGCACCGGTCATCTGCAGGGGGTCCTGGTGCTTATGCCGATACAGGGGCTTATCCTAAATTCTGACTAATAGCGTGACTCAGACAATTTACTTAGGAAACCCGCTTAAAACTGTCTAAGCCGGGCTAGATCTTGCCTAAATAGGTATACACTATATAGAATTCTAAGCACTGTTAGTGGGAGAGAGGCTAGTGCTAAGCTTATGCTAGGTTTCTAAGCACTTTATTAGTAAAAAGGGTAAAAACAAGGCGCTGGGTGCTTATCCCGATACAGGTGCTTATGCCCCTACCGTGCTAATGATGGAATTCTACTGTACGGCTGAAGTATTCTCTTGTAGTCAATTGAAGCTGCCATACCTAGGTATATCTTCGAAACAACCAGGGCAACTTTTTCTTCGAAAGAGCTAACACTACGATGTAGTCTATCGAACGCGCTTGGCCAGAGTACATGCGACCGTCTTGCAGGAGCAATAGTGCGGTGTCCCTAGAAAACTATTTCGCCAAACTTTCCTTCCCTTGTTGACGCTCAATCAAAGAACATGTCGTTGTCGTCGTCATTATCATCATTCTCTTTTTTCTCTTCGTCGTCGCTCCTTCCTGGACTTCTTGATGTAATCCGTTTCATACGGCATTTGGCCGACAGCACTGAAGCATGCTGGGTCTACATAACCTCGCATGTCATCTGGCGGCGGTGCACCGGCTTCGTGTTTGGGAAATCCGAGAATCATTTCTCTTTCCAATCCCCATCGCTGCTTGAGATGGCTATATATGGTCTTCACGTAGCGATCGCGATAACACTCATAGTCAGGGGGTAGACGAGGCCAATAGCGATCCGAGGGATTTAGTCCTTCCCAGTTTTCCTTTCCCTTTGCCTGCATTGAATGAGTATCGGGCGGGTAACGCAACAAGCAGCTACTAGCATACCTTTTTCGCATATATAACGTCGCCTTGAGTCTTCAGGAGCGTACGGCTATTGTCGTCACTGTCGTTGCGATGCTCGATGTGAACCTTGACGCCTGTGCGGGTCAAATAATACAGGACATCCCTCATGACTTGCAAGATGTTAAAGAATATGCGATGACCATCGATATCATCGTCTAAACTTGTCCTGAGCAGGATTGATATGTTTTCTGGCCGTGACAGCTTCAAGAGTGCCGATATGTCTTTGCGCTTATCCTCGTACGTTTCGAGCTCGCTAGGCCATTCCGTGCTGATATTGATCCAGCTGGAATAGGGCTTTCGACGGTTTGTTCTCGGTGTCGCAAATCTCGGGTCAATTTGAAGATTATACATCGTCGCGTAATTCTGGTCAAATCGGAGATTACGAATGTGCTCGTATGGTTTGACGCCTATCTGGAACACATCTGAGAGCAATAGATCCTTTATGGACCACAACTCCTCCAAGTGATTGTGTCGATAATAGATCTCTGCGCCTTCTCGAGCGATGTCGAGGCCGACAAGCCCCGGATCAAGGAGAGAGCGTTCCGTAAAATGGGATTCAGTCTCCCCAGCATCCTTGGGCAAGCGGAAAATATAGATATAGATCATATCTCGCAGCTCGCGTGGAAGCTTCTGCTGCATCTGCATGCTTAGCTTCGATACGAATGCAAGAACAGAAGGCTTGACATGTTGCTCGAGTAGCATTCCATCCACGCTGGATGATGTTTACAAATTAGCAGACGATATTGTGAAGTAATGATATCAGGACGTACTACATGTCGAATTTGCAGTCCTCAATCTTCGAATCGAGTTTTTCGCGCTTGCGGCTGCCTTCAACAAGCCCCTGCCGTTTGGCTTCCAATATCTTGAGCTTCTTGACTGCGTTGCGTAGACCACTGATTGCCTTCTCCTTCTCACGTGGATTGGCATGATCTCTGATTTGCGCTTCCCTGATAGAATCCATAACTAGAGCGAAATTCAGATTGATGGAAAGGTCAGGAAGGATGGGATCGGGTGGCGTGGTAAGTGCCACCTGGGCAGCATTCCAGACGTCGTACGCCGTAAACTTTTGAGAGCAAGCACGGACCATCCACTATGATCAACTCTATTTCACAATAGGTAAAGATAGACGCGCCATCGATATCGTGCCGGTAATTTGGACGGTCAACACCACCAGTGATGAAAGCTACTTCGTTGACGAGTACTTTGAACAGCTGACGTTTAGTGTCAGGGAAGGCTATATGAGAATCTTTGTCGTCGCAGCCCTTCGTTATGCAATCTCTCCGAACCTTCCAATTCGTCCAAGTCTCAGCCCCCTCGTTGATGTGCTCTTTTGCTCTCGTGGCTTTCATGATCGAGTGCATGACATTATACTCCAAGCTTTACACCCGGTATTCTGAAGGAATTGAGAACACGAAAGCCTATTGCCCGATTCCTATATTATGGAAAGGAAGATGAGGCATTTGGTGATTTTCTACCATTGCTTTCACAAGTCTCACATTGGACGAGTGTGGATTGATGGTACACCAAGCTAAGACATCTTCCCGCGTTTGCCTAATGAGAACGCTGCTAAATCCCTTCCTTGTGCTGAGTGCCACCGAGGATAGCAAGTCCCCTGCCCAAGTTTCCTCTTCCCATGTCCTCACGTTCTAAATGCACAAGCTCGAGACCTTCACCATCGACGAATCTGATACAGGATCAAGCCCCGTCATTCAAGATGGGTTCGAAAGTGCCACATTTGCTGCTCTAAAGTCGCACCCAATCTCGCGATCCTCTCTGCCGTTGCGAGGACGCTTGAGCAGCATCGCAGTGGAGTTGCGACTGCCAGAAGGGTTTCGTCAACATACTGAGTCCAATGAACTTAAGCTGTGCTCTACTCTTCTGCAGCGCATTGCTCGCCACACCATGTTGCAATCGACACTTCCAAGGCGTGCTTTTGCTCAGCATCGTCCGATGTTCTTGTTGCTGTTGGGCTAATACCATCCGTTAGATCGATAAGCATCAGCCATATTACTGTTGTAACCGACATCGCTATCGTAAGAGTCCGAGTCATCGTCGGATTCGTCGTCTGATTCATCCTCCTCTTCATCATCATTATCATCATCACTATCATCATCACTATCATCATCACTATCATCATCGTCGTCGTCGTCGTCGTCGTCGTTGTATACGTGTTGGCTACTTGCGTGGGCATTGATTAGACGATTAATCTCGGGGTTGACACTGGAGCCCGGGGAGGGGCTTGGCTTGTCAATTTTCCGGGCGACGAGAAAACTCCTGTCTTTGAACCCCCACCGCTTTTCAATGGCTTCATCTCCCTTCTTGATGGTCGCTTGATGATCAGCAGTGGCGAGGATATAGCGCTTCGAGGGATCAAATTCGCCTTGCTCAAGTTTTTCCTGTATCGAATGAGTTGATAATACGTCAATGTCACGCGATGACCTACTTGTTCCCATTCTTGTCTGCTCATTTTAAACATGGGGTATGCATCTTGCCCCTCAGTCGCTACAAGGTAGCGAACACCACCACTCCGGTTGTAATGCTTTACTTCGACTTGAGCGCCTGCGTGTATCAGGTCGTACACGATGTCCCTTAGGGACTCCATAATGTTGAAGAAGATACGGTGGTTGGCTTTGTTCCGGTACCCGAGAGACGTGTAGAGTCTGAACGAGATACTCTTTGGCTGTGTCAGCAAGGAAAGGTGAGTCAGACTGTTGCGTGTAGACTCATATAACCACAGTTCACCCTCCGGCTTCTTTGCGTGGCTGAAAATACTGCCCGCATCGTCCTCATAAGAGACCCTTATTTCAAGGTCGCGAATGTGCTCGTAAGGATTGACGCCTCCCAGTGAATGTACTTTACCGCCCAAGAAAAGTTTCCAGTCGCCGTGATCCGCATCCCATGAGAATATATTGTGTCGATAGTACATCTCTGCGCCTTCTCGAGCCATGTCGGGGCCGACAGTCTCAGCATCCAGGAAGAAGAATTCCGGTTCTCGTTCGTGGTACAGGGGCTTGTCCAGGCTCCTGATCTCAGGGTTGTGCAGAATATACGTGTATATAGAGTTTCGCAGCTCGCGAGGAAGCCTCTGCTGCAATGAGAGTTTCGATAAGAGCTGCGAGCATTCTTGCTTAGCATAACGCTCTAACGCTTCTTCAAATTGACTGTCTTGAACTTAGTAAACGCAGAATTATCAATTATGGGCGCAAGGCCACAGGCACGCACTATTTCACTCCAGAGATGTCCGCCTTAACTTTATCGAGCTTGTTAGACAATTTGTCACCTCTACCACTTGGATTTCCCAGTATTTCCGTCGTAGTGACATGGGTTGGCTGAGTTGTTGACCACGGAGCCTCGTTTTCTTGTCTTCTAGGCTTTGCAGGTAGTTGGACGCCTTTCGTAGACCGCTAACTGTCGACATGGTCTCGAGAGTATCTATCTCGGTAGCTCTGGAGGTGCCCATCTTGTGTAGTCGTGGGTTGTGGTAGGTCCGTAGGATTCAAAGCATGGATTTATGGCGAAAGCTTCGGTCGCGCTTCTTGGAGCACACGACGTCTTGTACCAAATTTCGAGGTGGAAACATCGTCCAGGTGGGACACACTAGCACGTGAAGATCTCCCCCTGCATCGCGCTTTCCCAAGGTCGGGTTAGATGAGTCTTCATGCGATGCCGTGGAACTAGGCGTAATGCGCGGTCAGCCGTAACGCGCGGCCAACACCAAAACACCCCAACCTTCAACATCACCTATCGCCACTAATATAGGGTTAATCGAGGCTGCGCTTGAAGCTATATAGCTATTAGAGCCTGGAGAAACTATTAATTATATAGAGATCGCGAAGAAATATAGCATTATACGCTCTACGCTTAGCTAAAGGTATTAGGCTATTTTAGCACCCCGCATAGTTAAGGCTATTAATTAGCGAAAACTTAGCCCTAAGCAAGAGCAGGAGCTTGTACGCTATCTTAAAAAGCTTACTAAGCAAGGCCTTCTAGCTATATAGTAAATAATCCAGAATTTTATAGC
>MU004632.1:0-18305 GCA_010405375.1 Lophiostoma macrostomum CBS 122681
ATAATAATAATAATAATAATAATAATAATAATAATAATAATAATAATAATAATAATAATAATAATAATAATAATAATAATAATAATAATAATAATTTTATTATAATAAGATAGTATTTAAAGAATAATAATAGATAATAATAAAATATTATTAAATAGCTAAATAAGCTACTATATAGCTTAGTAATCTAGCTTAGTAACTACTATTTAACTAGACTATAAGTAATAGTAAGATATATAGTAATAGTAAAGTAAGTATTATATTTATAATACCTACTTAACTATATAGCTAATATTACTAGTAAGCGCTAGTAGTAGCTGCTTTACTCTATCTAGATATCCCCTGCCTATAGGGGGGTGGTTACTTCTTATAGGGGGGGCGGGTAACGCCTGCCATTGCCAAGGACCAAAGCTCGACATCAAAAAGCTGCGAAAGAAAGAAAGGTTTCCTCATTGCCATATCCAAGTTGTTGGGGGATCTTTACACGGCTTACCTCTTCAGACATCAAATGACAATCCCCGCGACAGTATGAATTCTGACGGCTTCCGCACAATTCTGCCTGGCGTACGCCAACGGGGTCAGACACCTGAGCAGCCTCCACTGCCCAAGAAAAAGAAGCTCGGCATTGCATGCGATGTTTGTCGAGAGAAGCGCACCGGCTGCAATCGACAGCGACCATGTGCCGGCTGCATAAAGCGTGGCTCGAGTTGCACCTACGTTGGTGATGAAGGCGAGATGCGTCCAATCGTTCTCAAACGCGAAAACATCGCGCTAACCGAGAAGGTCAACGCATTTCAGCAGATAATACATTTGCTCAAGGACATGCCTCCAGCGTCTGCACAAGACGCGATGCAGCGGTTGCTGGTGGGATCTGACCCTGTGCCATTATTACAAATGCTCACAGGCAAGACTATGGCGGCTGGTCCATCTGAACAAGATGTGGCCCTCACGTTCTACCCCAGTGTCCATTCACGATTGGAACTTGAACTGCTCATACGGCATCCCAAGGCATACCCTCCACTTGAATCGTCGCGTACCCAGATCCCGAGCTTATCTCGCTTCAAACCATCACCTGAGGGGCTTAGTGTCGCTTTCCAGCAGACTCGTGAAAGGGATGTCGCGATGGAGTCGTCGTTCGTATTCGCAAACCCCAGACTGGAGCAGGACAGTGAAAATTCGCAGCATTGCGTTGACCCACGACTCTCCAAACTCAAGATCAATTTCTGGACCTCGGTAGAGTTATCGAATGAAGTGGCAGCGGGAGCCATAACAGCCTATCTGGAGCACCAACACCCTGTATGGGGTCCATTCGACGCTCGACTTTTCTTACGCGACCTGGTAGAGCTACAATTCGAGTTCTGCTCCGCTTTCATGGTCAATGCATTGTTAGGGGTTGCACTGGTAAGCATTAAGTTTCTGATCTTGAAGCTACGGTTAAACGAGAGCAGCAAAACTACACTCTGACAGAACCGCAGGCCTTAGGCCAAAGCTTTGCGTGTGAAAAAGAGGCGGAACATCTATTCAAGGCCGAAAGTGAGCGAGACTCTCTACCTACCCTTGCAGGCATGGCACTTTTACATCTCTCCCTCTCAGGGCATGGCAGCCGTTCCGCTGCTTTTCAGTACATCGAGGAGACAACGAGAATGGTGAAGAGAATGAAACTGTTCGACAGCCCGAGCCAACCGGCCTTCCATCAACCCACGGTAGTTACCGAGGACACACTGATAGCCCTTAGTAGAACAGCATGGGGTGTCTTTAGCATATTAGTGTAAGACTGTAGATACACGCTCGGCACTTTGTCCAATTGATCATGGTATCCAGTCAACAGACCCGATTTTTCCCACCTTCGTGGTTACCTCCCACGACATTCCCAGACGTTCCCATATCCCAGATGTTTGGGGCTTTCAACCGGCTCCAGAGCGAAGACGTCTCTGAAGCCGAAAGATACTCCAAAGCTACTGTGGCGTTTTCAGCTTTTTGCCGACTCTACATCGTTGCGAATGAGTCGCTGCTATGGTACCGCAACGAGGATACTGGAACGCCACCAATAGCATTCGCTTTATCCAAATTCAGCACGCTGCTGAGCCTGGTCGATAGTCTTCCAGGGTTCATGAGTCTAAGAGATGATACGACGAATGCGACAATGACGTTTTTGTAAGTTAGCATTCATTAGACCTCGGGAGCGCCGTCAATGCAAAATAGCGAAAAGGGACTGACTTCATAAGCCTACTCCTCCACTGTACTGTCATGGAGATTTTCACACCTTTTCTCGTAGCGGAAGACCAACACAGCTTTCGCTCCTATCTGCCGCTAGAAGCATCACCACGAACAATTTTCGCTGCTTCTGCAGCCCAATTGAAAGGTTGATGCACATGCTTTGCGTCCGGTCATCGGCTGACCTGTCGCACAGTCCTAATGAATGAATATGTATCTCGTTTTTTACCAACCGAATGGAACTGGTGTACGTAAAGCTAGCCTATTATTGGGCATTCAACTGAGGCTACGTAGGGATGTTTGGGGCCATTATACATTTGGCGAGTATGGTCACCAATGACCAAAGCGATCCGGAACGTTACGACTACTGTCTGTTCTACGCGCAAACAGCTTTGACGCTACGGTACGCCATACCGGCCATTGGCGAGATTGGGTTAGGTATTCTTGCCATGGGTTGCAATAAAGGCGCCATAAGCAGCAAAGACGCTTTGGCAACGAAGGCTATCTTTGACAAAGCCAACACTGTTGAAGAACGGGAAAGCGATCCGGCCGGCTTTAGATTAGACTTGCTTGACGAGGCCGCTGATGACGCTGCGATCAGTGTGAGCACGCTCGTCAATCAGCTCAAGGATATGGTGCTCTTCAGTGAGTTCACCGATACGAGTAGCGAAGCCGAACAAACGGAGAGCTAAGAGCAATTCTACATACACGTATAGAAACATTTAAAGCATGGAGCTTGGAGCTTTTCCAATGATAATGACAAGAATGCGATCTTGTTACTGTCGAGATTATTCTGATCATTTATAGCTCCTATATTAGCGTTTTTTGCGCGTTTAAAACGACCCCTGCGCGTCAAACTTACTGACCACTCCCATTCGACTTGCCGGGTATATCACGTCAAAGCGGAATAGACTTGGAACAAGTGGCATATCGTTTTCCCAGCACAAACATCTCGCGCTTCTACCTCGAAAAGAACCACAAGCAGCGAGTGCGTGCCGTAAAAAAAAGCAGGAAATTCAACAAAGGGAACAGGAAAGCCTGAAGTGCAGGCGGCTATAGAGGGACACTAAAAAGGCAGCAGCTATGATTGCGTTCTCGGCGCTTACAGTACATGCAACGTGCTGTTAACAGCTAGACATGTTATGCACCAGGAAAAAGGGGCGGTCGAGTCATATATATGGGAGACGCACCTACACTTGGTCTTGGATCTTTGTGCATCTCTGAGAGTAATCAAAACGGCAAACAGAGGTAGGTTCCAAGGATTGTAAGGCCTCTGGAGAGTCAACATTGTTGCTTCGATCATAATTCAAGCTTATCGATGGTTGAAAAACTAATGTCATTCTGCTGCTACCAGAGTCCTGGACGACTCAACTACACATGTATTGGATATTGAGATTGAATCTTGAAGTTACTGTGTCGAGACAACGAGCGCCTCTCTCTCTAGGTACCCAAAGCCATATGCTCTATCTGATTGGCTTAAACGCCCGGGATAGATCCCGCCAATCAGAACGCGCGGTTTACCTGAGCCCGCACTTCCCTCCCAAAAAGCGGTCTAGCGTATTCACAAATATCGCCCAGCTTATCTTGATACAGTTTTGTAGACATGATCTCATTGACACTGCTAGGTAATCTCCTCTTATGGCCTCACAGTCTCAGAACATTTGAAAGATATCAAACGCCACTCCCTATGGCACCACAATCTCGGCAGCCACCAGCCTCGAGTGGCCGAGCTAAGGTCGCTATCCCTCGTTTGGAGAGAAGTGCACAGCCCTCTGCCAGGTCCGACGAGCGCAGGCCACGAGTGCGTCGGGCATGCGTCAGCTGTCGCAATCGGAAGATCAAGTGCAGCGGCGGCCAGCCGAGGTGTCAGAACTGTCTAGATGACCCTCTGCCATGCATTTACCCCTCGAGCCGAAGAGATAGGCTGAAAACGTGAGTGGTACTTGTTTCTTCGACTGATTTGGGCATCTAACCAATCATAGTATGACGGGGCACAACCATGATATGGTCCAGCTTTTGAACGATATCAAGGACATTGTTCCTGCCGCAGTGAAAGACAGGATTGAACAGACTTTGCAGGATGTAAGCTATCAGACCCATGTCTAGGGCCTCGGCTGGTGGCTAACCAAGCGAAGGTGACCGAAGACGTTGCTGACGCTCTTGATGCGGCACCTGATTCTCTCGAACAAGTAGATTCGTATGTCCCAGGTGGCCAAGATATGGATGAGGTTCTAACAGGAGAGGCTGATGTCTCTGCTGAGGTCGGCTCCAATGAAGCAGTCAACATGGTCGACGAAGATCTCCTTGGTAATGAGGCATCAAGAGCGACTGGTTATATAGGGAAAAATTCCGAGATCCAATGGCTGCGTCGACTCCACCTTGAGGTCGACCACCCCACGCAAACTAGTCACATGCTCGAGGGACCTTACGGCCCCCCTGGACGAAGTTCGGAGGCGGATGCCGAGCGGGTGTCGGCAGCAAAGAGGCGCCAAGACAAATCCATCCCTATGAAACACACGAGCAGCGTCAGCTACTATCTAGATGATGAGACCATAGAGATGGACATGCTGACTACACCCTACGAAGTGCCACCATTCGAAACGGCAGAGAAGCTCTTACACTGCTATATGGACACTGTCCACGACACTTTCCCTTTCCTGGCGAAGAAGACATTTGTCGCGCAATTCTATCACTACTACGCCTCTCTAGGACGTGGTGGACCCGACAAAGTATCTCAGAAATGGCAGGCAATAGTGAACCTAGTCTTTGCTATTGGTGCCGTCTACTCCCATCTCACTCAAGCCGAGTGGCGTGGAGCTGGTGTGTTTGTTGATTCCATGAATCTTCAAGGACTTACTCTGATCATCAATAGATAGGGATCATTTAGTCTATCACTCGAGAGCATGGAGCCTGACCCTGCATGACGCCGCGTGGTTCTCCAACCCTGGAACCCAACAGATCCAGATCACAAGCCTTCTCGCTCTCTACTACCTAGCCATTGGTCATATCAACAGGTAAGTGACTAATCCTCGTCGTGTCTCCTAACCCTTCACATATAACCCCTCGTCATTGTCCTCTTGTCTCCACTCTATAGCTTGCTTACTCAGCCACAAACAGATCATGGGTCATCGCGGGAATATCTTTGCGATCCGGATACTCTCTGGGGCTCCACGTGCGTAATGAAGAGAGAGATGCACATCCCACCAAGAAAGAGATCCTTCGCCGCATATGGTGGGCGGTGTATACTCTGGAGCACACTATATCTTCCTCGATTGGACGTCCAAGCGTTGGTGTTGAAGAAAACTGCTCGGTAGCTCTACCGCTTCCTCTGTCCTCTGAACATGTGGAAGATACTAGGTTGGTCTCGCAATTTGAGAACCACAATGAGAACGTTAACTTTCCATTCGAAAACCAACTATCGAACTCCAGCTTCCCAAATGCTCCAATCACCGGCATTCCTGGTGATCCGCCGAATTCGGGATCCTTTCTTAGGAGTGTGGTGCAAGTTAGCATGATCACACAGACAGCCTTGCGGGGAATCTACTCCGCCTCCATCGCATCCAAGTCGTGGGCAAATGTTCAGACTACAATTAGAGAAGTGGATGAAGAGCTGGAGTCATGGGTGTCTCACTTGCCACTGGGATTGAGTTTCATCAACGCTGGTAACGAAACCTTTCTTCAACGGGAGCGGCGTACGCTTGCATTGTATTACTACGGTGCCAAGACTACGATCACCCGTCCTTGCTTATGTCGACTTGATCGCCGAATCAAGAATCAGACAGTAGGCTCCAACGAGTTCAACAGAAGGACCGCGGAGGCTTGTGTGTTCAGTGCGAAGTCAATCGCTACGCTTCTACCGGACATCGATGACTCGGCTCCTTCTGAAATATACTTGCTGGGTCCATGGTGGGGAATAGTTCACTACGTCATGCAAGCCTCGGTTGTCTTGCTCCTCGAGATAGCGTACGAATCGGCGACGTATCCTCATGTACGACAGGATGTTTTCCCACACCTAAAGAAGCTTGTACGTTGGCTGGAGATACTGAAGACGGACAACAAGATGGCTAGACGTGCGCACAAGATCGTCATCAATATTCTGGAAAAGATGAGCGGTACATTTCCCGAGGTAAGTATCAGAGTGCTCACATCTTCTTCCCTTCTTACCCGTACAAGAGGCTGGTCTGAGCTCACTGTGTCAAATTCAGGATATATCAGATCTATCGGATCACAATGAAGCCAAAGAGTTCCCTCCGCCAGCACCGAGTCTTGTTTCTGGCCATTCTCTAGTTGATCAGCAAGATACGGGGGTCGTGAAACCACAAGCCCTGTCACTAGACACCCCAGACTTGCAGAACTGGCTAGAGTCTGTCCAAGATCCCGTATTCGACCCTCCAAGTTCATCGCAGAACTTCACGCCATTCCAGGGCCACGTCGATCCAGTTCCTGCGTTTGAGGACTTTTGGAACACAGCTGTACCGTCCACCCTGGTATATCCAAACCCCTTGATGACAGATTATGACGAGGACAATCCATTGTCGTTGCATATGGGAGAATTTGGGTTTCCGGAATTTCCGGATCAAACACATTCATGGGATTAGGGTCAGTCTGTGATCGGCCGGTCTCACTCGAGATCAGGATGCGGGAGCTATGATTTCATGATTATGTCGCCATGGTTTGATCGGCTGCAAAAGGATGCTATTGGGTAATGATTTGCTTTGTTGCTTTATGGACTTCTCGGATTCATTGCCTTTAGGGCTTGACTGCCCTGTCCTCTCCTTAGCGCTTTGGCGATAACAAGCACGCCAAAGGTGCTGTTTTCTAGGGTACACGCTTTCATTCGGGTTTTCCTTATATTTAAGCTTACAGTTACCGGATTTATACTTCTGGGTGCCTCCATTGATTCATTGAAGACATAGGTGCAGTCGCTGCAATTCAACGAGCCACAATCTACGAAGCGCGGAAGCATGCACCACCGCTTCTACGGAAACATCCGCCACTTGCACTAGTAAATCGAGTGGTTGAGCCACATACTTTATTTGCAGAAATCACAAACGTGCGTCTATACCGCTCGGGCTGATGCAGGCGAATTGCTACCTGTATCATAGTCACTATGCTCGCCCGAGTCGATAGTCAAAAATTGTTTCGCCAACTTCGACAACTCCTCCGCAACAGGATCATCTGAGATATCGACGATGCGGGGAGTCCAAGCTGATTGAATGTCACTATCCAAACTCGGCTTCTCATCCGACGCTGTCGCAAGGTCCTCCGAGCCTTGTAAGAGCCGTTCTTCTTCAGGTCGAAGCTGACTCTTGAGAATATAGTATATTGTTCTCGTGGCATAGTAATTGCGGCCCTGTTCGCGCAGCCCTCGAAGAGCAAGGAGAAGACTCGATCGAGCGTATTCCAGTTCTTGGCGAGTCATCCGGTCATTGATGCTGTTCAAAGACATGAAACCTAATTTCGAAAGGGGAGCCGTCAAGTAGACATGCGCGTCTGCGAACCCGTGCCGGAAATAGTATAGCCGTATAAGGACATTGATGTCGCGCTCTGCGTCAGACACAATGTTCCTGGGACTACAGTCGTGTTCCCACCCCTCTTGCACGAAAGGCTGGCAAAGAGTCATGAGGATGATCTGGTAATCGAGGCTGACAGGCGCATTAGTTGGGCCTATTGGGTCATGGAAGTTGGACTTACTGCATGAGGAAGTGAGTCGGAAGAACGACGTATTTCGGCATCAGAGCCACGGGAATGTTTCTATACCATCCTATCAACTGTTTTGCGAAAACTATTGCTTGGTGGGAGGGAAGTTTCATTCCTTCGCCAAACGATGCATAGCATAATCGGGCTAGAATCACCCTGCAATCGGAAGTAGCTTTGAAGTATTGCGCGAAGTATGTAGGAGACAGTGTTTGACTCATTGGATACCGTGTCCATATCTCACTGTACCAGACCATGTTTGTCGATGGTTCAGGAAGTACAAAATCTGGGGGCTTGCTCAAATAGGGGTGGCGGAAGAACTGCCATGCAAGATGGCTGATACTCTTATGTCAGTCTCCCGCAATGCAATCGAGACGTCGCGGACAAACCTATCGATGTTGAAAAGACACCATGCGGTGAAGTTTCGGGCGTTACGGATTCGCTCGGATCTTATATGCGCATTGCCGTCAAACAACCGCAGATTCTTAGCGATAACGAGACCCTCTACGCCGTAACGGCTGCCTATCTTATCCAAGCCATAAAGGTTATACACGATATTGATCATCAACGCAGCCTGAACTGATGCGAGATTGTGGTGTTTGTCATTTATGACCTGCATTTCCCAGAGCCTTTTCGCCTCGGCGAAAAATCGATAGCCAAGATTGTCGGGCTCCCAGTACCTGAAACGATTTGGAACTTGCTTGGAGCAATACTTCCATAGCATTAGAAACGAGAAAGCAAAAGCCATTGTAGGAATTACTCACGTATGCATACGTTAATGTGGCATTCACTAACAGCGGAGAACAGCAAGCGTTCCTCCGCTTCCCTGTACTTGCCTGAGTCATGGCCTCTAAGAAATAGTCCTTCTGAAAAACTGGCCATAGGTGATATTCGTGCGTAAAATATGCGGCTAGTAAATTCCGCATGAGTGTATCATCCTTGCTGACTGTGGTCCATTCGGATGGTCTTGCGTTATCCAGTCGTGGTTCTACAAACACTGCGGCATGATAAGGTCTGACATACTGGCTCTGATACCCCGAAGATGCGGAATTATTGGAATGACTACGATGCCCAGCCTCTGTAGCTGCAGCCTCAAGCGCCTGCGGTTGAGGGCTACGCAGTGAAGCTGCTTCGTATATGAAAGAGTCGAGGTAAGGGCTCCGGAGGTCACCAGAGATGCCAGCATGTCTCGACTGTACAGAAGCTCATATCTGAACCGAGTTTCTGGCACGAGGTGTAGCTGTAGTAACAAGTTGCCATCTTTGACGTTGTTCACGATCGCATTGGCATCTGCCCCAGCCCTGACTCGATGAAAAACCTCCACAGCTTGTTGTTCTGGCAGCGTCTTGATCAAATCGAACAGCTCCTCATGCGCTGAATGGTGCCTTCGGAGATCTTCGTATCGTTGCCGAATTTGCCGAGCTTCTGTCGCGGTGTACGTACAAATTGTCTGGCGTAGAATGCATGCCTGACACGTGGGTCGTTCTCCAGAACACTATAGCTCAATCAGTCGTCGAACAGATCTCTGACTGATTGGCGGTACTATATGACCTTTGTCTTCTGGAGGCGGCACGCTTCACACGCACTTGATACTCTCTTCCGTCTGTTCTCTGCCGACACTGCCCCCTTGCTTCCTTCGCCACCTGCGACTACGGGTAGTAGTGGGCGGAGAGGGGCACTCATAACCGGGGATGCCTAGCTGCAGACCAAGGACCCGTTGACTTGTATAGTCGAACTGAAGGCGACGAAGTCGTGACGCCAACAATCGAAGAAGCGGAATCAAGTGGGGTAGTTCGGCATTATCCATGCTTTCTCGTACTCTTATCGCTGATTAGTCGGAAGCTTGCCCACCAATCAAACGTCGTATCGTCTGAGCCGGCTCGCGACCATCATAACGTCAACTAGTGTCGACCTGTGGATCAAACCAGACAATATTTACTACCAATACCTATCGAGCCATTGATATGTAGATACGGTGGGTGTCTGCTAGCCATCTTGAATCTTCGCATGAAATCGGCAGGCAACTTAGGGGATTTGAGCTAATAAGAATAGTATGTTACTACATAAGATCTAATGTGCTCTAATGTCGAGGCTACTCCAATCATCTGGTACAAATTGCTAAAGTATTGGCGATATACTAGTATGTATGATGCAGCGCGCTAACCCCGGTTGGGTTGAAGGCTTTTTTCCAAAGATATCGTCCTCCTGCGGCGACCCTCGATGATTGGATTATCGAACCTTTGCACTTGGAGAGCTCGAATTGTCATCATCCGGAAAGGTAGACGACTACAATCGCGAATGCTACTTCTAGACCTTGACAGAAAGCTTCTGAAAGGAACAGGAATGTAACATTCGAGCGGCGACTCACAAAGCACTGTGGAGTGGTATCGTAAATTGGCTATAATCAGCCATGGTTTTCATTGACTAAATGACTCTCACACGTATGGGTGGCCCTACGGCTTGGTAACATGTTGAACGTGATGAGAGCTGATAAGAATTATAGAATCCGCCTAGAAAAAGAATGACAAACCCCGCCAACGTCCGTATGAATGCGACCCACTTCCACCACCAGCATCAAGGTCACCGAGAGACCCTTTGGATCCTAGTAGACGACTTTGATCGTAGACTAGTCCATGATTTGCATGCCATGAGCTTGATTATGTACGTCTCATGGATGATCTAAGAGTCAGATTAGCCACCATTTTTGCACGAGACTGATCTAAAAAGAGATATATATAAGGTGCAGCACTGACCATGTCTACTAAGTCTCCAAACACTGAACTGTCTAGTCACACCCAATTCCAGGATCGGCCCTGATACCCATGTTAGATACATCATCGAGGAATGACGAAACAGGACGGATTTTTACCTTGGGCGCCAGCCGTCCGTCGTATCATCATA
Organism: Lophiostoma macrostomum CBS 122681; assembly: GCA_010405375.1. Lineage (NCBI taxonomy): Eukaryota > Fungi > Ascomycota > Dothideomycetes > Pleosporales > Lophiostomataceae > Lophiostoma > Lophiostoma macrostomum. Next base: position 10,813 of record MU004632.1, read on the forward strand.
CCCACCCTTGGGGCATGTGAGGATATAGTTAAGAAGCATAGCACCGCATTGCGTTTTGTCGAGGTATTGCGTGGTGGACGCCCCATTCTTCATGCGAAACATGATCTTTCCGCCGGAGTAGGAAACGCAGGATTTGGCCTGCGAGCCCGAACCGTAGTTCGCATCTCCATAAGTGGCGCACCAATCGTAGCCTTTCTGCTTGGCATCGTTCTTCTGAGCATCGCTGCCCCAGGTTGAGCCAGAGTCGTAGCACGTCAGACCTGCGGCGACTTGGCTGACGGATATAGCCGCGGTAATGAGGGCTAACTTGGTGAAATGCATCGTGATCAGCTGGAAATGATGGTAGGAATCTTGGTACGATCGAATAAAGGTCTTCCAAGTGTAGCGGATGATTTAGATGTTCTGTTCAACCGGGTTTTATATATGTCGTTCAAAGCATTTGTGGGGTGGAAGGTGTACACTATGTTTGAGCCCTTTGGGAAAGAGGCAGTTGTGATCCGCGCCGTTCCATAAAATCTTACCGGTTCCTTCTATTGATTAACCGGTGAGTTATTTTGGGAATAATAACTATGTATAATCCTTTAAGCTGTTTTGGGGGAATACTCTATCCCCTAGGAAAAAGTATGACTATACCTTCCTGGTAGTTTAGCGAACCACCGAAGTTCCACCGAACGTATAATCTCTTTCCTGTATCATACGCCTTTCCGATACGGACCGATTAAAGATCGCTATCCTGTTTTGGGCATGTACCCGACCCTGACTTACAATGAACGCTACCCTTAGCGTAAGGAACGATGTAGAGCCCCACAGTATTCGACGGACTCTATGAGCTATCGTTGTAAGATTGTGGAGCATCAAAAGTTTTGCCTAGGTAGTATGGAGTAGCTGCCGTTGGTGGAACAAATCTACACAGCTACATCATGGCAACAAAGAGTATACGAGTGGAAGGATCTAGTTCAGCTCACCGCCTTTTGAATCATACGACTAGTCGTTGATTTCTATGACAACTTGAAGGAAGCGGCGGCTGCTTTGGGGAAGGTTGATTGGAAGGAATCACATGCTCCTGTGGGCAACCGTCACGGCTCTGCCGGAAGTTGCTCGAGGACAAACATAGCAATTGCTGAGCCTTGTGAGAGTAGATATCAGGATAATCCTATTACGTTCTTCCAAAATATGACTCAACTAAAGCAAAGGTGCGAGAGCGATTAGCCTGTGAGATTTGACACCCGAACCATCGCGCACTATTTAGAGGGCCTCTGATTCCACTATCAGTTTGTCCATCCACCATTTCTTCTCAAACACACTTCTCAAAAATATACAATAATCAATTCTTCCCCGCCAGCATGAAGCTCGTCAACCTCATCACCGGCCTCGCCTTTGCATGCAACGCTGCTGCTGGATACTACTGCTATGATGGTGGATTCGCATGGAACGATGCACAGCGTCTTGCAGCTCTCGACCTTGCCCACGGATGGTGCAACAAGCTCGGCCGTCGCGTCTTCAACGGGGGTGAACAGGTGAAGGAGTGCCTCGAGAAATACAACAACAACCCAAATCAATTTCTTGAGGTCCGCATCAAGAATGGTCTCTCTGGCCAAGCTCTTCTCGAACCAGCTGCTTGCATTGCTGCAATGGATCCCATTATTCATGGCTGTGACAGGGGTGGCGAAGATGATAGTACAAACGGATGGCGCCCAAGGTGAGTCCATCAATGTGCAACTTTAGAATCATATTTTAATTGGTGTAGGGTTGACCCTGGTACTGGTTGTGACTAAATTCACACGATGCAGTGTGCAGCTTAGTCGGATTGGTGAGGTGAAGAGCGGGTGGATGTTGGAAATTGTTCAATTCTTGAGTCAAGTGATGCATTCACTTTTCTTTGTGTTCCGTCTCGGTTTTAGCTTGGACTAGGTACCTGTGGACTACTTGTTGTACAGGACCCTGTTTATAGTGCTAGCTAGCTGGGTTACTTTATGTTTGGGTGGCTTTGTGGCAGGTATTCCTTAGGAATCATTGCTTTGAATTGATCATGACCCACCCTTCAAGAGTGCCGCATTCGGTCTTTTCAGTATGCCAATTGAATGATTTCCTAATCTGACTCAGGTGCTTTGGAATATCAATGCTCTCCTCAGTATGGTCTCAGATTGAGCTGAGCACATGCTTGTATTCAGCGACTATGCTTCCGTGCTCTTGAGCCTGCTTATCTGGCATATGGCCACCAACGAGATCTTTTCGCCGTGCAGGTGAAAAAAGCGCTATTGGCAATCCCGTCACGCCTTTGGCATGCTGTGTACGTCGCTTGGTTACGAGCTCACCGCTGTGACGAGGAAATATCGGGACTCGTACCGTGTTTTGTTGTAATGGGGTATCTACAGGATTCTTTGGTAGGACTACTGAGGCGTCGTAGGTTTTTGTCGGTGAATGGATCAGCCATACTAGTGCTGTCACCCTGGGGATATTTGCGGGTGTAAAATTCAGCATTTCTTCTTGATCAGCCTGTTGATTTTGACAATGATGTCTATTATGCGAATGCGATACAGGATATGTGGCGTACAACTACACGCATGGGAGTCTAGAATACGCGATTGCTGATTTTGAAGACATTGAGTTCCCATAGCAAGATTGTATCGGCAGTGCTGAATGGCCTGAACTCCAGCCACTTTCCTTTTTCTGACCTCTTTTGAAATTCGGCTGTAACATGTTTGTGGAACATGGGTGCTGATATATGAGAAGCTGAACAAAGGGCTTCGGGGTCGATGCAACCATACTATGACAAACGGTGATCAAGACTAGTGCATGTGTGACTTGACATGATAAATGCCGAGCGCTTTGACTTTGCATATCGGCCTTCATTGTGTGGAATGTGGGGGATTGAAGCGGTGAGCAGATGTTCAAAGTTCATGTAACGTGTCATGTAGATATCATTGGTGTTTGGGTTTGACAGAGTGTACAAGATGAAGGGTTCGTGAAAGGGTGGTTAGCATCGCTCTCTTATGTTCTAGGCATAGCGCTATTCGCATGGGGAAATGTCATCCCTTCCCACATCCGAAACAAGCTGGAGGCAAATCTTCGACGACTCGTCCCACGGAACATCATCTCATCGTGGCATTCGCAGGAGCGACGTATTTCCCCTTCGTACATATGCATTGGTCGAGCGCTTAGATCTGTTACCAAATCTCGAGAGTGGTACTAGAAGGAGGAAAAAAAGCGCCGGGAATGCAATGCCGAAACAATGAAACATGTTCATGTACTTAAGACCTCGGAATCCGCTTGTAGGTGCAGACGAACCACCCCCGACAACTTCCATATCCCCAAAGCTATACAACCCTCTGACATCCGAACTCCCCTAAGAGCGATGCGCGCCGCCAGCAGCTTGCTGCTCTTTACCGCCCTGGTAGCCCTCCCCTATACCTATAGCGCTCCAACTGCAGATCTAGATGACTTGATGTTCTCAACCCATAACGAGACTCTCGCCAACGCGGGTCATCCGACCACATTCGAGGGGAACAAAGATGCAGTCAATGCCTTGCTCTCGGAGACAGTACGTAGGATCAAGTTCAAGATCTTAGCATTGAGGTGACTCTGCTGATCGCATATGCAATATCAGACTTGTTATATCACCAGTCGAAAAGGCAAGAACTGCGAGGGAGCAACGTGTCCGGCGAAGGAGCAATGCAAGGTCAATGACAAGAACAACTGTGTCTGGAAGAATAAGAAGAAAGATCGTCCTGTTGGATGTGAGAATTGCAAATGCGCAAAGAATTCTTAAAGGATGACGAGCGCAGAAGGGGGAGGATTTGGACATGCAGTACTCCAGTACGATACACTCGTTTAGCGTTACCAATCACAGACGAATTGATTTGCATGAACACTACACACAACCGAACTAATGAAGGAGCGTACCACACCTAAGTGCTCCGCCAGCTGACTTCTTTAGCCTAGGAAGTTTCTCCCCAAGTTAAAGGGAAATAGCACGGTAGTGCTGATTAAGCCAATGAAAACAGGAAAATACGTAACCAGCGCAAAGCTCCTCAGTGCTCCTCCCTCGCGGTCTCAGATCGATCCTTGCTAGGCGTCCTGGGAAAGGCTCGTTCAGATCAGATCAAGGACTTCCTTCGACTTCCTTGCAAATGATCTCGACAGCTTTCTCGGCGAAAGCATAGACAGCAGTCAGAATATTACCTCGGGGTATTATTGGCAAGACACTGGCATCGCAGACTCTCACATTCTTCGTGCCGTACACCCTTAATCTTTCGTCAACAACGCCCCCTAGATCTTCCCTCATCATTGAGCAAGTACCGCACGGATGATAGTTTGTTGCTGCGTTGATAGGAAGGATGTTCTTTGCGTCTTCAAGCGATGAGATAGGGTAGGGAAAACTTCGGGGTAACCGCCTTGCTTTCGGTTTCGTAATGGCAGAGAAGGCAGGTTGCTGGAACAGCCTTTCAATGAGGACCAAGTGGCGAGCTAGTATTTCTACATCAAGAGGATGAGAGAGGTAGTTGAAGCTAATTTCTGCCTCGTGCGAAGGATCAGAGGATATATGACAGCTTCCACGTGAGAATGGATGGGCCAACATGGCAACAACAGTTACATAGTTGCCATCGACGAAAGGCGGCGTGTTTGGGGGGACTGAATCGGCGTCTCGGTGGCGTTGCGTGCGAAGCATGAAGGTGGTGGCAGTCGCTTCACTAGGACTTTCGATCGTGCTTTGAATGACGGAATACTGAGCTCGTAACTTTGGGTCACTCTCTCCTTCCACCCAACGCTCGACTTTTTCGATGAGCTCCTCCGTCTCGGACGGCTTTTCGAGCATCTGCAGTGGCGTAAAGGCAAAACTATACGCTGCGCCTTCCGACAGTGGACCAGTACGGCTTCGTTCGTACTCCAGGGATGTAGCCTTGCGCACCTCGGGACTTCGTAGCGCTTCGTCACGAGTAGGAACACCATCTCGAGTTTCGCATGCCAAGCTGCAATTCAGGTGGTCCTGCAAGTTCTCACCGACCCCAGGAAGCTCATATAGAATTGGGATATTCGCGGCTGAGAGGATGTGTCTGAGTCCTATACCCGAACGTTCCAGGATTGTGGGAGATCCAAATACGCCTGCGCAGAGGATGACCTCTCGGGCAGTGATCAGATGCTGATCCCCTTGAGATGTGTAACGGATACCTCTAGCATTGAGCCTCCCATCCGCAGTCAACACCTCGTCGAACAAGATCTGCTCAACCTTTATACCAGTCTTTAATGTCACATTGCCTCGTTTCAATGCAGGTTCTAAGAACGCTGTGCCTGCATGGCTTCGCTCACCAATCGAAGAATCAACCGCATTGGTAACAGTGACTGCCCCAGCAGAGCTTTCGGTAAACCCTGTAGTACTCGTGGCATGGCCAAGTTCTTCAAAAGCTTTTATCCATTGCAACCGGAGAACATCCATAGTACGTGGGTACGATGTTTGCACACGATCCAGAGATCCTACATCGTTATTCACTCTCGATTCGGAGCCCTCGTGTTGCCATCGCCTGTAGCAATCTTTCATGCCCTGTGCACTCCAATCTGTTCGCCCCAAGTCTGATAGAAGCTCCCTAGCTATACGATCGTGCCACTCATAATTGGGAAAGACCACGCTGTGACTATTGATCGCACTAGTACCACCCACTAGCTTCCCTCTCGGATGCTTCACCCTCCTGTTGTTCAAGCCCGGCTCCGGTGCGGTAACATACTGCCAATCATAAGTAGGATCCGACTGAAGCGTTGCGGAGAGTCCAGGCGTCTGGACTTTAGGGTCATTGCGAATGTGCTCTCCAGCTTCCAGGACAAGAATTCGATGGTCGGGCAGCTTTTGCGAGAGGCGTGACGCGATCAGACATGACGCTGACCCGGCGCCAACCAGAATTAAGTCGTAGCCCTCAGCGCTGGTGGGAGTGTGTTTGGGCGGCATCGTTGGAGTATAGGTGGTGAACGTCGCGGGTAGCGAGCCGAAAGTCACAGAACTTTGTAACTGGTAACCTTGGAAGTGGACGATGACAAGATCCTTGTCAAGCTAGTGTGTTATGAACCGATCGTTGACGTCATAACTATACGGATAGATCGCCAGGATTGTAGCTTTCTTAGTAATACCAATAGAGTCTGCATTGGAATTTGTATACTTTTAATACTACATATATTTGAGGCTACAAAATCCAAAACAGCGAAAATTTAAAAGACCTCTACAAACTTATGCCATCGTTAGTATCTCGACTGTATCGACGTGATCTCCTGGTAGCTAGATAGGATGTCAGAGGTATATACGTGTCAGTGTGTACACTCAGAAAACTTTGACTGGGTTGAATTTTATGAAACAGTTTTTTCCCTAATTTTCATCATTTCGTGAACATCGATGCATGTAAAGAGCCTACAATGAATCGAAATGGTTTATTTTATGGTCATGTGAGACTAGTTACATCTTATCATGCGTTGTTTCCATAGGTTACAACTGGATGAGCGCGAGTAATCTGTCATCAAGAATTGATATTAGACTACTTCTTTAGTTTAGTTATGTTCCTAAAAAAGCAATCCATAAGCTAAGGATAGGTATATATCGAGCCATTACAGTAGGATTTGTTGTCGCTTTGCACAGCGTACTCTGGTTGCAAAACCCCAAAATGAATGAATTGGTATGTACATGAAGCGTCCAAAAGCTTTTTTTGTCGACAAAGATAGGAGTGTCTTGCCTGGATTTGGTTCCATAAGTGAGGATTTATGGATATTTGGACAAGCAATGATGATGCTTATCGGCCAAAGTGGCGGAAATATGGGGTCCTGTAATTCGTTACCTTGATTGGTAGGGAGATACAGAAATTGTTCCTTTCTTGTTATCTTCCATTACCTTGCTATACTATAGGTTTATACCCCCAATTAAAATCGAATTAGATCTATACATTATTGGATTTAATAAGTACTTAGTAACTAGTCTATATATATATTTTCTTCTCTAGCCCTAAAATAATTAATTAATAAGTTACTTCTTAATTATACTATTTAATAGGTTATAATCCTAGTACTTTTAGATACTATTCTTATTAACTTTATAGTAAATTAGTATAATTAAAAAGTAATATATAAGTAATAAAACCTTTTATAGTAATTAATTAAAAATAGTAATAGTAAATAGTACAACTTAGTAAGTACTAAACTAGTATAAATAATCTAGAGATATATAGTAGATTATACTATATAACTCTACTAAAATAAAATATAATAGTAATAGTAATAGTAACTAAAAAGATAGTACTATTATTATATATAAGAAAGATATATAGGTATCTTTAACTAAGTAAATTATAGGTATAAGATTATAAGGCTTAGAAAAGGTATATTAATATAGAACGACGATATATAGAATAGAATTAGATTATTAGGTTATATAAGTAATAGATACTAAGAATAGAATAGATCTATTAAGTAGATCTATTAAATAGCTCTATCTAGAAGAAATAGATCTATTAGAATCTAAT
>MU004633.1:0-17887 GCA_010405375.1 Lophiostoma macrostomum CBS 122681
CTAGGTAATAGGGTATCCTAGGTAATAGTGCTCTACGTTATATAAAGTATAATAATTTTATTATTCTTATAGTATTTATTAAATTTTAGTATTATATAGCTACTATAGCTATCTAGTATAAGTAGATAGTAGGCTCTAGCTATATAGAATACTATATATCTATTAAAGTACTTAAACTACTTAAAGCTAAGCTAGTTAGTTATCTAGCTATTATTACTTATAGTAACTATCTAGTTAGTAGATAGGCCTTAGTACTAGCTAGCCTAATATAGCTTATCTAATAGAATAATAAAAGGTAGAATAGCCTAGCTAGATATACTAATACCTTTAATTATTATAATCTACTTATAATTATCTAGCTATATAGTAACTACTTAGCCTACTATATTAGAGCTAGTAATAACTTTTAATATTACTATAACCTCTATTATAAAGTCTATCTTATTAAAATTATAGATATTCTAGTCTAGTATTTTATATATAAAATATATCTTTTTAATAAGCTTAAACTATATACTAATTATAACTAGATTTTTATACCTTACCTACTATAAGTTAAACTTTCTATTTTATTTTATCTAGAGCTCTAGCTAGTAATTAATAAAGTATAATATCTACTTCTAGCTAATAGGTTAAGAAGAAGGCTATTAGCTATATATAGTAAGTAGATTATCTACTATCTATTATATATTAATAATCTATAGTAGAAATCCTTATTAGTTAAGGTCTAGAATTTAATCTACTAGGGCCTGCTTCTCTAGAGTATCTAGCTTTTATTTTCTTAGGTTAGTAATAGCTTATAGTAGAGCGCTATAGATGCGATTATATAAGGTTAATTAAGGGATATTAAATAAGACTACAGCTTTAGAGCTACTTAAAATCTAATTTAGCTATAAGGACTACTTGGATAGAGCTAATCTACCCTCTTTTTAAAGCTGTAGAGCGTGTTACGTTAAGGTTATAGTAGTGTTGCTAGAGGACGCGTCGCGATTTTGGTAGGGTGTCCGGATGACTGATCCTTCCGGATGACCGATCCAACACGTTACCGCGCCACCCACGCGTTCCTGACCAGTACTCTTAACCTGGGAATATGCTGGTCGGCCACTAAAATTACAAGTAGTACCGAGAGGTACCGTGGCAATCACTAGCAGCATCAGTTCGAAATAGCGGGATTGCGAGGTCAGCGAGGATGAGGCGCCGATTCTCAGTCCGTGAACCGGGGACATAAGTCGCCTGGCACTCAGGCAACGATCACTGCCACAGCTAGATGCTTACCAATGGTTGTTTTGCTAATCCAGCACCTAGTATATCGTCTAGACTTATCTCAGCGGCGTAGACGGGAAACGAAATCAAATCAGCCAGCGGCGTTGACCTCACGAGGGTCCAAGGTTGATATCAATTAATCAGCAATCAAACGTCACGGGAGAGGTCGAGGGACGGAAACTGAGTGCTCACTTCAATCACTCAATACTCAACTTGGAGCGAGACGGTCTTGCAGCGGAATGAAGTGTTCAAAGCAGACATTAATACCTTTTCTCGATTCCCCGTCAATCGTCTTGCATTAATGGCCGAGTTCACAAGGACTGCTTTGAGCATACCTAGGTACTCGACATCCAGAGGTTTATCGTCCTGCTGGCGAATCGGTCACCGATGACTCACAATTCGAACTCCCAAGGATGCCTTCGGTCGTGCTATTGTTAGCAGATTGGTTCATGGATTGGATTGCGCCTAGCATGATCTGCTTGACGGAGGCTGTGATGGGTCGTGATCACCATGCATCGATCTCATTGGACGCTGCGTCACATGAATGTGCGCAGACTCAAGCCACCAATTTTGCTTTGCTTCCCCGCCCGCAGCCAAGGCTCTCTCGGAAAGACTCTTACGATTGCAATCTCTTCCGGCAGACCTGCGCACCCGTGTGTTGCATCGAGAACTTCTGGTGGGGGAGCAATACCTACGTCTCTCAGCATACACTTGCTGTCCCTGGGATGTTGCGCTCCACAGTGATAGGTGAGCTAATGATACCTGTATAGATATCTCCCAGTATCTGTTAAGAAGGCTGAGCATTACCACCTCGCTTCCAAAATCGTCGCAAAGCACAGCTGGTGCTGGCACGCGATTTCAAGCGCCGTCTGCTGCAAGACCGTTCCACGCATGCGACTTTACCTCGGTCGCCTAGACTTGCCGGTATACACTGTAACCCACAGGTTGCCCCCGCCTCCGCACCGAGATTACTTCCTTTAGCTCACCCGAAGCTGGCGCTGGGTCTTTTGTCCGGGGGTTTGGGACTCGGAGCAAGATCTACCGACCTTTACAGCACCTAAGCCACGTATCGCTTTGATTAGGCCCCAACATCGATGCCAGAGATCCGGACTCTGGTATGGCACTGCAATTTGCTATCATAGGAAGAAGAATTTGCTCGGCACTGGGGTCACAGTCGATGGAACAAGGCCAGAGAGAGGGATGTGTGATCTTATCGAGCTGTGAAGGAGCACTTTGGCATGGATTGGACACATATCTACCACACATAGCCAGAAAACAAACGCTTCGAAACCCCGGAACCACGGTAGATCGCGGACGTGACACGGTAATGCAGGCCTTCACCGGTCGCGTACCACCTGAGCGGGTCATGTCCCGTCAATTCCTCGCTGATCGTATCCAAGTCGGTCATCGGCCCCCATGTCTACCAAGAGCACACTCGAGCATGATTCCAACGAATCACATGTGCTGCTGGCTGAGGTAGTCAACGCAATAAGCGCACAGTAGACCGCCTTCGGGTGCGCCAGTTTCTGGATAGTTCTCCCATTCGGAGGAATTGGCCCATCTCGTTCGCAGTGCTTGTTGATGGAGACGGAGAAAGCCGTTCGTTGTCACGGGCGCATGAGTATGGAGTCTTCGTGCAGACGGGAAGTGCGATATTATCTTTCACATGGATCTTTCATTAACAGCAGCTCCTCTCTGTCCGATAGAAGGAAATGCACACATCCTTCTTGGGGCCCGCCGTTTCACAAATTCAACATCCGCACCTCGATCTAGAAGTAGCTGCACATATCTAACACGCTTCGAGGTTGGTGCCCCCTGAATAGCATACCAAAGCGCGGAATACCCACTAACATCGGTGGCGTTAACGTCCGCCCCGTAGCGTAACAGCAACTCTGCGCACTCAATGTTCTCGGGTCGGTTCTCTGCTAGATGCATCAGCGGTGTCCAGTCCATTTCGCACCGACTATCAATGTCGACATTGCCTCCGGTGGCTTGGGTTGCTTCGATGAGCGCGACTAGAGCACCTTGACGATTACGATCAACGGCGTGGTGGACAAGAGACCAGTTCTGGTCATCAACCACGTTTGGATTTGCCCCAGCCCTGATGAGGGCTTCCACCATTGCAGGCTGATTGTGTCTGACGGCAAGAGATAGTGGTGACTGGGGTGAGGAAGCGTCAACGTCAGCTCCACTGCCAATCAACAGTCTGGCAGCTTCTAGATTTTTGGTCTTGACGGACAGGTGTAGAGCGGTCTCTCCCCGGACAGCGATGTCTAGGTCGGCGCCGCGACTGATCAGCATCTTCAATGGACCAAAACATGGAAAGCACCGATTTCCACATTTGCATGACGCGGCACGCATCAGTGCAGTAACGCCTTCTATGTCCCTCTCGTCAACATCTCTTGCGTTGTCTAACAGTACATCATATTCTGATGAAGAGCAACCTTGAATTCGATGGTTAAGCTGGACGCTGTCGTCGGAGATTTCAACGTATTGTTGAGTGGTTGTTTCTCGGTCTGGATCGGCCAGATCGAGGCTTCTACAATGTCTCAGGGTATTCAATACAAGGTGAGTGTCTTTGTTTCGCATGTTGTACAAACTTGGCTCCTCGACCTTGTCAAGTCCATCGATGATTGCTCGAAGCTCGTCCTCAAAGTCCTGAATGTGGCTGGACGTTGGCGATTGCCCAAAGTGAACAGGATCTTTCGCGCCTCTGAGCTGTAGTGATTTTGACGACAAGTCGGACGAGTTTGGAGAATCGGCTATGACAGACCTGGAACCGCCAGGGTGAGTCTCATCCTTTATGATTTCAATTCCAGAGTCATGTCGTGTATGATGCGGAACATGCGATGTCGCTAATTCAGGAAGCGTAGAAGTCGAACTTTCTTCGCCAGGTGTAGATGACTTTCTCAGCAGTCCTTCAATCCGGTCGAGTATTTCAAACATCCGCGTCCCATCCAGGCTATTCACCATAGCAATCGCAAGCTGCATGGACCCAACCGCACTCTGCAGTTGTGATTCCAGCCGTGCGATAGTTGTTGCGGACAAGGTGAAGGACATGCTTGACCCAATCCGACGCACAATGCCGATGTCATCTTCAGCTGCTAGGTTGAAGCTTTTCCGGACCATCTCGACCAGAACGTTGTTGCAATTCTTGACAGCAGACTCGATGACAAGGATCACACTGGCGTCGAGTGGTTCGGCGACGGAACTCTTACGCTTCCGCCGCCGGTGGATGAGGTCGTCGAGAAGTTGTGTGAGTTGAAACAAGGTTTTGGATCGATCCCAAAGCAGCCTCGCGTCTCTCTGGGCGTGAATGACATCCTTACACAATACAACGGCGCTCCATGTCGTTCGCACTGGATTTTCAGCGACCGAAACTCAACAATGGGGTTAAGAGAAAACGACTTACCGAGGCCGCAGGCAGCAGAAACGGTTTGAAGTTCAGCCATGGCGTCTGCAACTTCAATGGTTCCTAATGCTACATGCTCGGGAACATGTCCGTCACTAGATCAATGCAGACTCAAAGGAAGCCGGCGTGTTTTGTCTACCAAAGCACACGAGTGTGCGAGGAATGTGGGTAAAGGCTCGGCTTCGCAGCAAAGCGAGAAAGGGCAACCTCGAGGGATGACGCATGGGAAACAAACGTCTGAAGCGTGGACCAAGGAATCCAGAACGCCAACGCGGGTGTTGCAGGCTGCGCCACCACAATGGTTGGTTGCATGTTTCCCCAAGCTCTCATTGGGCTTTACTGATGCGACACCCTGTTTCTCGGGCTGAGCCTATGTCTACGGCTTGATCAGATTGCTTCCTCGTCTCGTTGTCGACTTCGTCATCATGCGGGGTACGAAGTAGCCCGTGGACGTGGAGAGTGATCGGCAGTTGGGGGCCAAGACACGTGCATCTCGTCCTGTCGCCGAGCTCTGGTTCGCTACGGGCTCCCGGCAACCAGGGTCAATGGGTGGTCATGATAGGCATTGAGCCTTGGAGGCGAGGCCACGAGGACCGATCCATGGAGATTCTGCCGTGCGCCACAGAATAGGCTTCATCTGTTTGCCTTTTTTTTCTCATGATTGTTATCCAGCCCGGCCTTGCGTGGCTATGCTGCATATGCATAGCCAGGCTACTCGGATACGATAAGACAGTCTTTACAAGTACCAGAACAATGTTTGCGATATGTATTAGTATTCCCTTCTACAAGCTGTACTTGTGGTACGGAGCTCGGGGAGGTAAACTACGTCTCACCTTGCTCTCTTCAAATCCCTATCAAGAATGGTAAGCGACCATGCGTTGTCGGTAAAGCATTCGAGAATTGATAATTTATTTTAGTCACTGCGTCGGGGGTCGAGAAGAAGACGCGGAAGCTCGGGCTCTGCCTCACAGTGCCAGTGAGGATGCCTTTATTGAAAACGACGACTCCAACAAACCCTAACATCATTCAGAATTGATAACCCGCTAGCACATCTAGGTCTCCAGAAACTGTATTCGAGTGCCGATGCGTTCGCTAGACGTATAAACGCACGAAATCCCGACTTCACACTCTGGAGAAACGCGGCTCTGGTTGCTCGATACCAGCAGATCCCTCACCTGTGTCAACGAATCTCCGGTCTGACGCTTGCAGAAAAGCAAGCAATTACCATTCAGGGACAACAGAGCTTTTGGGAGCAGCCAAAGGCGCTTCGCATTACCATAGTCACGCTATGTCTCGCTGCTATCATTCAAGGCTGGGTTCAGACTGGTTTGGTACGTACAAACGTGCGTGTCGAGATGATGCTGATGCAAATTAAGAACGGTGCAAATCAGAAATGGGTCAAGCGACTATTAGGGGTTCGAGAGAACGAAACCTTGACAACAAGCCAATCGTGGATCTTCTCGGGTACTAACGCGGTGTTGTATCTCGCCGCAAGTATATTGGGATGCTGGCTGTCGGACCCCTTGCAATCACTGATCCTTGGCCGACGAGGAGCTGTCTTCATCTCAGCCTGCTTGTGCCTCGCTGGTGCGGTCGGCAGTGCTTTCTCTCGGACATGGCAGCAGCTCTTGGGTTGTAGGATTGTCTTGGGGGCCGCTATGGGCGCGAAGGCCAGCGTGACTCCAATCTACGGCGCGGAGGTCAGTCCAGCGCATCTTAGGTATAGCATTGTTCCGTCTGTCAGACCTTGTCCTTGAGCCTTGCTGACGGTGACAGAGGCGCGCTTGTCATGAATTGGCAGCTTTTCGACGCCTTGGGACTGGCGTTGGGCTTTGCCGCGAACCTGATGGTATCCGTGACCGGAGATTATAGCTGGAGGTTCCAGGTCGCCTCGGTGGTCATCCCGACCATCTGCTTGCTCAGCCTTGTCTGGACGATACCGGAATCCGGAAGATGGCTGCTCAAGAAAGGCCGTTATGCTGATGCATTCAACTCATTCTGTGCTATTCGACCCACCCCTCTCCAGGCGGCGGCTGAGCTCTTTTATGCCGACGCCCAACTCCAAGCTGAGAGTGAGTTCCTTGGGAGGAGCAGACGCCACGAGGCTGCAGATGACCGCTTCAGTCCTCGTGGAAAGAGCCGGAGTGAACGTGAAAGCGCGATAGAGTTGGAAGACCTAGAGAGAATCAATAACAGAGGGCATGTGGCAGCTCATCCGGGAAGAGAGGCTCGCGACAGGGGAGGATGTCTTACCCTTCCCGCCCGTTTCAAACGCATCTGGGATATAATCCGGGACGAGAAAGCCGATGTGGACCTGGACGACTATCAACGGTGCGCAAAGTACTCGTACTACACTGGCCGCATAGCGCAACTGTTTCGCATTCCACGGATTAGACGTGCAACGACCGCTGCCCTCGTCATGATGATATCACAACAGCTATGTGGCATTGTAAGTTGAATGTCACTGTCTTAATGCGAACTGACCTGCTGACTATCCACGAGAACATCCTCCAATTCTACAGTACCACCTTCTTCCACGATCCGAAAGTGGGATCAGACTCTCTGCTCGGTCCTGGCTTGAGCTTCGGGTTTGGATTGGCCAACTTTATCTTCACATTCCCCATTTACCACTTCATCGACACGCGGGGTCGACGATTTCTTCTCCTGGCGTCGTATCCAGGCATGATCTTTTCTATGCTAGGAGCTTGTCTCTCTTACACAATCGACAACGAGTCTCGAAGACTGATTGCTGTTGTGATATTCTTGTTTACATTTGTTTTCTTCTACTCGTGGGGTCAAGGACCCGGTACGTATCCTCTACACTGCAGGATTGACGACTGCGCTGACCATTTGCAGTCCCCTTCGCGTACTCTTCTGAAGTGTTTCCCCAGATCAACCGGGAGGCAGGTATGAGCTTTGTCGTGTTTGCAAATCTCTTCGGCGCAGGTATACTCTCGCCTACTCCCTCAGTACCATGCACACTTGGATTCTGACCAGAGCTTCTAGGCATTCTAGCTCTTGTCGTTCCACAACTTACCCCAGCACTCAGCCACTCGTCTCAGCAGTCCAATTCAAAGTCTGGAGAGTCGAGATTGCTCGGCATATTTACGGGCCTCAATGTCATTGCGTTGATTTTGATCTTCTTCTTCGTCCCGGAGACGGCTGTCGCAACGCGCGATGTAGACGAGGCCAGGGGACAGGGACTGGTATACATCTCTTTAGAGGAGTTGAATTATATCTTCCAAGCTTCTACTGGCAAGCACATCGAGTATCAGATGACGGTCATGATCCCTTGGGCGAGGGACATGATGAGATGGAAGTGGCGCCGCTTTGTGGGAGGAAAGAAGGAAGACAGGCCCGAGGAGCCGGAGCCACTATTTACGTGGATCCAGGCTGAAGAATTGCATGAGATGAATGAGCGTACGAGCGACTCGAGTGAGCAGAGCGGTTAGGAAGTGATTATGATGACTTTATTTGATTGAAAGAGAGAGATATCTATATCATCAGCATACTCTACTGTTCTAAACCTTGAATGCTTCTTTGCTAGTTCAATTGGATGCTATGCGTATAATTGACCTCAAATCGTGGGCTATATATACGACTCGATCATTGCCGGCATCTGCCTTCTTGATCTCATCGTCCTCTATAGTGCCAATTCACTTCCTATCTAGCGTCACAGGTAATGGTGCAACTTCCACACCTTCTAATACGACGTCCACATGCTTGCCTTTCCTGTCAAACCCCTCCTTAACCCACTCTGCCAATTCCTTCATCACCTCCAGTGGGTCCTTGGAGGATGACATCATTCAGTGGCCATGTGATTAGTGTACTCGAAGACGATCTTCCTCAACCCTCCGCAACGAAAAATGCCCTCTAATGCATAGTGCTGGACAAGTTGGTCAAGAGGAATCGGATCATATTTTTCGTAGCAAGGGGAACCAAAGCCTGGACTCATCATACAGCAATTGGTAGATTGACGACGTTCAACCAAGCTGGTGGGCTGCATAGCCAAGTGCAATGTATGCAGCCCGGGACAGCGTGCCATTAGCTCAATATCCTCGTTCTCGGTAATCTTCTGGAATTGATCGACACTGCGCGGCTCCACGTTATTGATACCAGGGAAGTCGCAGAACGCGCTGAAATTCAGTTCACGAATGGACTGGAAGCCGTTGTCGAGGGTGGCTAGGAAAGTGCTAGACTGGTAGGTGCCAGAGTAGTATCTGCGGACCTGGAAGACAGAATTTCTAATGAAAACGGGAGCGGCTTCGTTAAGAATCGCACGCGATGTGCGGCATGTGTTGGGGAGGAAGCTCGGGCACCAGATGGCCTTCGTCGTCTCGCGAAAGCTCTCGCAGTCGATGGAATTGGGTTCTTGAGCAACTATGGCGGTGTAGATGGACTCGCGTATCTCGAGAGGCTTGATGGCCGAGAAGAGGTGGAAGGTACGTGTTTGCACATTGGTATTACCAGAGCCCGTAGGATTGGTCAAGCCTCGCACCGTGGCTTTCGCTGTGACATCTGTATCTCGATCAATAAAGATCATAAGTCGGTAGGTAATGGGTGCAATACCTTCTTCTGCCATTGTGGGGCTCACTTGTAGGGGTGTTGTAGTTGCACGAGTGAGCTTGGGTGATGCAGAAATAGACTCACAGTAAAACCCTAGAGGATTTATATATATTTTTTACTGGGCGTGAAAATATGTAATAGAAATCCAGTTGTAGTGACTCTGACGTGAATCAGAAGTAGAGTCGTCCTCATCGAACATTTGAATGGACGCCTTCTGCCGCCACTGACTTACAATTTTTGAAATGAGATTAATCCCAACTTTCCCTATGCATAATGTACGCGGAAGACATGCTCGGTATTGTTCAACGACCACTGACAACGCAGTGTTGACTGGACTGACGCATCATCTGCTAGATCCCGTCTCCAGACTCCAGGAGCCTTTCCAATGCCAGATCATTGAAGTTCCACAAAAACCTTGACTGATTTGCCGGTGCGCTTCTTGAACTCAGCCTTGATCCATTCAGCTACGAGGTAGGTGGACTTAGGCACGCTGTCTCTTCCTGTAGCGAACTTGATAGTGCTCATGTTTGTGCAATGCAGTAATTCGTCAAGCTTGTAGAACTTGACGATCCTGCGAGCGAGAGCGTGCTCCGAAAGTGGCCCTGATCGCACAGTCAACTAAGCAGGTAGTATGACTGTATGGAGGCCTGGACAGCACTTCAGCAGTTCCATGTATGGATTTGTCGAGTCTTTGTGATACACGTCGTCTTCGCCGTCATCCTGGAGGTCGTATTTATCGCCAACATCCCCAGAACCACGCTCTTCGTCGTCATCGGCTTCTTCACCTTCATTGTCGTCATTGTATCCTTCGTCTTCGTCGCCGTCGTCTTCTTCACGGTGGTTGCCCAAGCCGGCCAGATCGACCTTACCAATACATTCCAGCCCACTTCGAACAGACGTCATAACCATAAGCACGGTATTACAGTCGTCTGGATGGCGGACTTGAATTGTTCGGGTGGCAACAAAGATCTGCATAGCTTCCACCGTGGCAAAGCAGACGGCAGGGAAGTTGTGCAGAAAGAAGTTGCGGATATCGATAGTGTATCTTGGTCCTGCCATTGCCCACTCGTAGACTTCGGCACGTAGTTCTTTCGGCAGTTGTGGGAAGTACACAAAGCCATGCATGTAAGCGTACAGGGTGCTTGGATAGCAGGTCTTGTCGGTGCCGTTCGTTAGAACGGTTGCGTAGGTTCCTACTTTCTGGAGAGCGTGGCTGTACTCGGCACGTTCCTTGCAGATATTCTTCGAGTGCGAGACGGGTAGTGAAGAGGACTGAACTCCGTTCGAGATCGGAAGGGCAGGGAAGACGTCAGTATCTTCTAGTTGGGGAGGACCATTCGAAGATGATGACGGTGGTGGTTCGTCCATGGAGCGAGGAATGATGTTGACCGGCATCTAATCCGAATTATTCAAGCCTTATCTCAGGTAAGATTTCATGGGGATTCTCTCAATCCTTCTCTCTAGACCCACCTTGATCGGGTGATAATCAAATGGGTTGTATTGGAAGACTTAGGAAGTCGGATTTTGTCTTTGTCTAGGCCAATGTGTACAGAAACAACACTGAAACACTGTAGGTTGGTCTGAGAGGGCTCTGGGCTCTTGTCTCAGATCAACAGACTCAATTTGGTGAGCTGTAAGGGAGGCATGCTTTATATGTCGCTCGTGAAAGATGTGAGAGTAGCTTCACGGTCTTATTCATAGGATCTAGTTTCTTACTACTGTCACTAAGAATCACTTTAACGTCGTGACAATGGACGCAGACGGGAGTGTCGAGCAAGCCAGACGCAAGAAGCGCTCTTTAGCGTGACTGCTTTCAGACCTGCATTTTTTCCCTATATTCTAGCTAGTCTCTGTTGATTGTCAATCGCATTCTTGATAGACTCCAAAATCGTTCTCGCAAGAGTATTCACTGTGTTTTTGATCGTCAGCCCTGACGACAGCGCATGAATACAAAATCAAGGATTGCAACTCACCGAGCTGGAAAGGATGTGTCATTAGTATCTAGAAGCGTGATACCACCGGGTCAAGATGCAGTCCATGCGTTCACACAGGGCATCTGCGAGACTTTGCTTCAACGGCGCAGCCGCATTCATCAAGCACTTGACGGAGGAGAAGTCGGCTTCCTGCGTCAACGGACTCTGTAGGAGAGAGAGAGGAATACTTAAGTAGGCCGAATGACATTGATGTGAGTCACTTTATCAGAAGATTTCCAGTATTGGGGTAATGTTTACACTTTGCGGTTTGGGATTGGGCTCACCTTTATCTCTTGATATTGACTCGAAGAACGGGCCATATCAAAGCGCTTGAACACCACGATCGGCGCCGCATTCGCAATATGCTGGACGCAGAACCCCAGAATATGACAAAAAAGGCAAGACCAAAGTGAATACAGTATCGTCTTTGTACATGGACTCCAGGCATCGACTCTGTTGGTGGACGTTTGCGACGATGTTGCGGTGCATTAGCCTCACGCCCTTGACGAGTCTTGATGTGCTAGAGCTGGAGAAAATGAACGCCTCTTCGTCCGCAATCTCCTGTGGTGTGCGTCGGATTCGTTGAAAATGGTAGAATGTTCTCGCTGATTCAGAAAGCCCTCTACACTGTGGTGGGGATACTGTTCAGATTTGCCATCCAGGACATGTATCTGAGGCTCTGTAACACCCGCGCGAAGCAGTAATGAGGCCGCTTTAAGATTGTCGAGAAGACCTGCCTGAGCGAAAATGTACGTAGGTCTTGTCAATTGGAGGCTGTGCGCCAATTCCTGCATTGGGGGTTAACGTGGGATGAGTTAACAAAAGGGTAAGTGTTGGTGTTCACCTCTGGCTTGTATGCAGGAATGAACGCGGAAACCCTCGCGCCTGCGGCGAGAATACCGTGAACGACGATTTGGTAGGACGTCTATGTAATTCGTGAGTTTCGTGGATGTTCAAGGAAAGATACGAGACGACTTGGTGTTGCAAGAACCCCGCGAAGATAATGATGTGTTCTCTAAGTCTATGCTAGGTATGAACAACTTCGCCAGTGTATCCATCAATGATCGCAGGCTTGCCTGGGGGGTGTTTCTGGAATTGCGATCCAATATCAACTCAGGAATATTGATATCCATGTAGTCGAGATCTTTTCCGTATGGAGACTCATAGATCATATCGGTCGAGTTCGTTAACATATTACGCTTCCGAGTGGCGTATCCAAACCTGATCCAAGTGTCAATGTGCGCCAGCGTTGTCGTCGATTTCTTTTGCAGTTGCGAGGAAGAGCCAATTGGGTTCGAGTGAACATCAACTGCGTAGCAAACGGAAGTTCGGCGTGCTCGTTTCAACCCACATAGACTTGGATTATCACTTCTGCGGCCGGCAAATCACAGCAGCGCAGGCAGAGGGACCAAGTGGCTTGTGCTGAGCGGAAGCTAAGACGGAACGACTTCCGTTGAACCACAGGATGGATCGCGGGGAACATCGCGGGGACAACGGAGACTAGTAAGCATCTCAACGTAGGTACGCATAGCCGCACGCAAGCCCCGATGGCTGTCATTCTACTATGGACTGGGGTTGGCCCCACGCCCACGGCGCCTCGGCATAGGGTATGTCGGACCCAAACATCCATAGTCGCTTTGTGTGATTCAATAGCGGAGACATAACGAGTAGTATGAGTGAGCACTATGGCGTCGCACGCGTTTACACTCGACAAGAGACGTAGCATCAGCTTCTTTCCCAGGGCGAATGACCTCTGGCAACCCTTGAAAGTTGGAGGCTACGTGCTGCGAACGTCTTAGCGCTCATCGGGTCAAGGGACTAGGAGCGGAGTGTTCCGTCAATTTTCCGCCCCGAACGGCGGGTATTTCCCGCACTCTCTTGTCAGCTTCCATTAAACATGTCGTGATCAAAATGCCATGATGCTGAACTTATAGACTCAGGTCACCGAGTGTGTATAGCGTAGCTACGGTAGTCGAGCCAGATGATTATCGAAACCGCGATCTCAAGCGCACGTAACTTCGCCGTTTGGGGAGTAGTTGCCTTCTTGTCCATCTATCTTTTCATCAACAGATACGGAGGAGGTTTTTCGAGAATACCGGGTCCATGGCTCGCAAGTTTCACTGACCTCTGGCGGCTCTTTGTCGTCTGGGGGCGCCGACCGGACGCAACGCACATTGCTCTCCACGAGAAACACGGCCCACTCGTCAGGACTGGGCCTCGGACGGTTCTGGTTAACGATCTAGATGCTGTCAAGAAGATATATGCTCTTAATGCAGGGTTTGTCAAGGTCAGCAGGGTCGCACTCCTGTACAGGATGAGCTGGGGAGGAACGCAATTGACATATTCGGCAGTCGGGCTTCTACTCCGTGCAGATGACTGTGGCTAAAGGCCGAAGGCTCCACGGTATGTTCAACACGACAGACGAAAAGTTCCATGCAAAGCTGCGACGCGCAGTGTCTAATGCGTACGCAATGAGCACGCTTGTCAAATTCGAACCCTTGGTCGACTCTACGACTACTGAATTTCTTGCGCAGCTCGAGCGCCGATATGCCAACCGCCGGGGAGAAGATGGCGACTGCGACTTTGGCACGTGGCTCCAATTCTACGCTTTCGACGTTATTGGTAGGTCTGGAGTATTCAGAGTTTTTGGAGCCGGAAACTGATATCCGTTGCTAGGTGAGTTAACGTACTCGACCAGATTGGGATTTGTTGAGCGTGGTGGAGATGTAGACCACATCATTAGGGATCTCGAATGGCTTTCGAGTTACATTGCAGTTGTTAGTATGCCAGCAGATGAAGAGTTCCTAAAGCTATCTTGACTGACTAGATCTAGGTTGGACAGATGCCTTTCTTAGATCTCCTGTTCCTCAAGAACCCGATCAGAATGCTTCTAAGCAAGTATGAGATAGGCAAGTCCACTAGCTCAGTTGCAATATTCGCCCGAAAACATGTTGCCGAACGACTTCTTCGCCGAGCGCAAGAGAAGTACAATGACGACAAACCCGCTTCCTCGCTGGAAGGCAGCAGAGACTTTCTATCTCGCTTTTTTGAAGCGCATGATAAAGATCCCGAATTCATCACCGAGGAGAGTGTCCTCGCTCTTACAGTGGGCAACATGTTTGCGGGCTCCGACACTACAGCGATCTCGCTCCGCGCCATTTTCTATCATCTGCTCAAGAACCCTACGACCATGAGGGCGCTTCTGCAGGAGATACTCGACAAAGATGCAGCCGGCTATTTCTCCCGATCCGATGGTCTTGTAACATGGGACGAAGCTCGAAACATGCCGTATCTCAGTGCCGTGATCAAGGAAGGTCTGCGCATTCATCCTGCAGTCGGGTTAGCACTGGAGAGAATCGTTCCACCTAATGGCATAGAGATAGCTGGCCAATATATTCCCGGTGGCACCAATGTGGGCTGCTCAGCGTGGGTGATTCACCGAGACGAAAGTATCTTCGGACGCGCGACCGATTGCTTTCGCCCAGAGCGGTGGCTAGAAGCCTCGGATGCCCGTAGAACTGAGATGAACAATGCTCTCTTCTCGTTTGGCGCTGGAGCAAGATCCTGCATTGGAAAAAACATCAGCTTGCTGGAGATGCACAAGCTGGTCCCGGCTGTCTTGAGAAAATTCAGGGTAAGTACATCCTGGGTATATTTGCCCGCAAGCTCGAAGACAGCTACTAACATTCTACTAGATTGAGCTGGTAGATCCGTCGGCAGAATGGCAGCTCCATAACGCATGGTTTGTGAAGCAGAGCGGGCTTCGGGTGAGATTGAGCGTTATACGAAACTCTGAGTCATAGGCGAAATTATATAGCTTCCTGAAGTTGAATGTGATCCATCTGCATGGTCTTTACAAAAGCGTCGAATCTAATGTCGGGCTGATATAAGTGTACATGTGACCCTTGAGGATGAACTTCATGCATCACTATCGCGTGCATGTTGCTTTCGGATCTAGTAGACGACGTTTTATATGCTGAGATTCACCCACAGGATTCTTCCTTCGATTGATAATGTCTTTTAGCCCATCAAAGGTGATATACATGGTCTTTCGCCCTGTAAAGATCATTCCGAGGCTATTTATGAAGATTTGTCGAGGCATACCTACTTAGGCACATGCATTAGAATCAACCAGAAGCCAAAAGGCTTCATTAGTCTTTGTTATATTCTATGAGACTTCTGGAGGAGCGCAAAACAATGTGGGCTCAAGCCTGCTGATATGACTCAATGAGTACGCGCTCCTATGATGACCAGCGAAGCTAATCCTTTCCTAAACTATTCTCGAAGAAAAGTAAATTGGAAAACCATTAGATGGGTATTAATGCCACTAGTCTTCCTATCTAGATATATAGTACAGTCTCTGATACATAATGAAAGAAAGAGCGGGACCAGTTTCGCAAATCCTGCTCCCTGTGATAACAGGCATAAGGACTGGGCCGTAGGATAGTTAGCTAATAGGAAAGTTTAGGAACGCAACCGCTCCACATTCCGACGGAACCCATTCTTGAGTCTAGTCATCCTACCTTTGACACTGCCCGTGATCACTTGACTCTCATTGCCATCGTTATTGCTCTCCTCTTGGCCTTCTTCGGTTCCTTTGTCATCGCTTTCATCGTCTTCGAGATTTCCCTCGTCATTGTCGCCACCTTGGTCAGTGTTAGAGAATTCGCATCCTGGCTTCCTGGTATACAGCGTCAAGGGCGGCTGACAGAAGATGAAGCTCTCCCATTCATTGGACGTAACTCCCTCACGTTGTGCCGGAATCTCCGTCTCGTCGTAGCGCCGAAGTAGGTCCAAAGTATTAGGCGTAAACACCCCTCCATATCGTAAAACTTGCTGTTCTTTCGAGTGGATTGGAATAGACGATGAGAGGATGGCGACAGGATCCCCCATTATTTTCGCCAAATCACCCGCCATTGGTAAAACGGAGTGGATGGTGTCGAAGGTTACGATGAGAGAGTTTCACCCGACGCGTTTGACGAATTCGTGATCCGATTAACGCAAGAACACGTTGTTTTGTAAAGGTGAGGTGACAAAATTCGCTTTGCGTTCGATCTCACGCTTCAGTTGATCGAATATTTCCTGTTTACAACTGTCGCAAACTTGACAACCACTGAATATTAAGGTCGGCCACTTGATCCCGGTCGTATAAGGGTTTTTAGACTCGAAAACTTGCTTGTATACCATGGCGACCAACTGAGCCAACATGTACAGATTTTTTGGAGGGACACCTCGGGGGATTCTCGTGCCAAAACATCCTAGAGCGGTACCGAAACAGAAGATCTCGTCGACGTCGCGTAATTCATCTTTCTTGGATTTTAATAGATGCTCTAGAGTTTGGACGTAGGAGCTTCCCTTCCACTGTTCCTGGTATACTGCACTCTCGGATTTGTAACGGTCGAAACCGAAGCAAAGAGGATGTCGGCCATTCTCTTCCCAGAACAAGATTGGGGATAGCTCATCTTCATGGATATTGTGTGCCAGTTCCCAGGGAGAGCGGCAGAACATCTTGCGAAAAGAGGTCTCCGGTCTGCCCGCAAGTGTAGAAGTCAATATTTCCTGCTCTCGTCCAGTGATTTGCGTCTAACACTCAAGGGGCGAAATTTTTCGATGTTATGTCCTCTGGCGAAAACACCTCGGTCGTAGGATTCTTCGAGGTCCCCTTTGCGATATATGATGCCGTCTACAGTCTTGAGCAGGTCATGGAGTTCTCGCTCGGATCTTTCTACCTCTTCGGGCAAAGCTTGCTGATCAGTTTTGGTTCGATGCAGTAGATCGGTATCTTTGCAATAAGTCTTCGCATACACTGCCTTCAAAAGAGGGTAGAGACTACTCACAGTCGGTTGAATCTAAATGTTGCCGTGATCGAAGCGTTGCATGGTAGCTGGTTATGCCCTTCGTATTAGGTATCGGGTATCGGGTATAGGTAGGTCGTGTTATAACGATGGAAGTGGAGGCCAGGTTATTGGTAGTGTTTCGGAAGATGCAACGAGACTTTATATGTTCCCGCTGTTACACACGCACGTGCGCTGTGTTGAGTCATTCTTCCCAGTTATCCCGCTATGACTCCCAAGGTCCTTGGCCGGTGACTCGTATAGCGATTCGGGATCTTCACTATGCTAGGATCTTAGGATTCTAAAAGGGTTAGAGCGCATTGCAATAGCATGGACTATATCCCAGCGATCGCGAGAGCCGATCGATAGTGCTAGGTGCTATAGGTATATTTATATCCTACCTCCACGCGACACTTCCATCCAGGCCTCTTATTACCCTTTTCGGACGGATCCGACCTTTTAGAAACGATCCGGCCTAGATCCTGCTAGCCCGATCGGAAACCTAGGGGGCTTGGATCCGACTCGGCTATCTCTTTACGCCGCTAACCCTTCTAAGTTAGATTAGGGTCTAATCTACTTATTTTCTTCTTCTTTCCTTTTCTTTTCTTTTCTTTTCTTTTCTTTTTATTTATATATATATATACCTTACCCTATAGCTAAGTAATATATCTAAAGATTTAGCTTCTTTTACTTTTATTTCTACTTCTATTTCTATACTATAATCTATTTTATTTAGCTTTATATTCTTTTTTATCTATTTTTTCTTTCTTTTTCTTCTAGATTATTTATATATCTAATACTATTAAAAGTACTATAGCTTTTAAGATATATACTATTTT
>MU004634.1:0-17623 GCA_010405375.1 Lophiostoma macrostomum CBS 122681
TCGAATTTGAGGTGCTCGCATCCGAATCTTGGAAGGTAGACTCAACATGAGTTGCGCTGCCAAAAGATTTAGGGGCATGGAAACAATACCAAACAACAACGTTGCACGGGCTATGGGGTTCTTTCGAACTTTAAACTGACTCTCTGTATACGCATGTGTCTGTGTCTGTGCAAGTTGGAACGAAAGATGATGATGATGATGATGATGATGATGATGATGATGATGATGATGATGATGATGATGATGATGATGATGATGATGATGAACGTTGTGAAGCGATATTTTCAGACATTTTCCAGATCGGGAAATGCTATCTTGTATAAGAGAAGGAGAGACTCGAATTGAAGCCGTTCGTTGACATCTTGTTCTTTGGGAGTTGTTGATGATGATCCGTGGTGCAACATCACAGGTAAGTCACATACCGCGTATGAAGGAGCTGGTTTTTAATGAGGAATATTCCAGGTAATATCGCTGACCGTCATTATATGCTGTATGGGCATTACTGTACACTCTAACAAAGTCCGATGAAGCCTTCTGTATGCGGGCTGTATGGGCGTTGAGTATTCCTCAATAAGAACCGTACACGCTGATTAGACAGACATCCTGTGCTTCCAAACAGCGTTTACCAACTCCCAATGTTCGCGCATTTTTCTTCGCATTCTCACACGGATTTTCCGGGGAGACTGCTAAAGGTCTACCTCGCACAATAATTCCTGAGTCGGTGCAGTATCATATATTTCGGTTACATGAATTCTCGTACGGGTCAATGGCTGGACCACATCGACGGTTCGGATGCGTTCCCTAATGCACATGATGAGAACGCGAACACGTACTCTCCAAATCAACTTCTACAACCTCAATGAGCGAGTGACCACTGAAAACATTTCGAAGTCTTGGTATGTAAGCTTTAATTAAGAACATGTCACTGAAAAACACTGTTTCATCCTATAGCGGACAGGTTACCGAAAGCGGAACAACTCGCGGCGCACCAATATACAACACCACAAGATAAGACAATCTGAGGATATGAATACGAGGTCACATTGGGAACTTCAATGGAGAGGTTGTACGCTGAGAATAGATGTGCGCCGATCTTGGAGCTGATGTGGCAAACGATGAATCCTTACATTTTACGGTCGAGGTATAAAGATCAGGTATCTGTAAAGTCCACATGAAGCATCGCTGGATTGATTAGGCTAGACGATATGATTCCGTTGCGGGTCTTTCTTCTTGCCATATGCTTCACGATCGCTCAGTCTACTCCTACACCTACCGAGGACTCTACAGTACTTCAAGCAAGAAGTGAGCTTACAGAAAGCGCCTTCGGCTCTTATAAGTCACGTCCCGGTCTCCACAGCGTTCCATGTTTTAGCTGTGTTTTGGAAGAATGTCCCCAAGCCCAGACGTATGCCGCGAACGAGACAATCTACACCAAGTGCAAGTTCTGGGGAAATGAGACTCAGTATCACGAGTCGGTCGATGGCTGTTTTATTGTCCGTATAACCTGATACGACTATTTTTACACAGCGTGGTCCTAACTCTGAAAAGCAAACAGCAGACCTCGACTTCTATCATCACTCCACCAAGCGAGAAGTTGCTGCCGATCCCATCTGTGACCAAGATAAGGCATTCCGCCTTCCGAGTGCGACGCCTACCTCGTTGAAGCAACGTGCAGAGCCAAGAGCAACATCTACATACGTCCCCGCAATCGTAAGCCCAGAGCACGAGCAGAAATGCAGACAATGTGCAGATCCTCTGTGCGTACCAGACGCCACGCTGCCAAAGAATAGCTCCATAGAGCTGGAGTGCTGGACCACGTCAACCATGGGGCCCGGAGAAGTCATTTCCTTCCCGACCTACGACAACCACTGGGTCATGACCAAAGACGGATGTTACCTTGCCTTGAGCGAGGTGAAGTTGCTACCTCCCGCGTGTAGCGATGTCGAAGACTATGACTGCCATTTGGAATACTGCGAGCCGGCGCCACATTATTGGGCGTTCGTCAAAGACGCTACGTTGGCAAGGAAGAAGCCGGTGAATGGGTCGCTACCTAACCAGGATCTAGCTGATACGTATATCGTGGACTTTGACTGTTGGGACTACGGAGATGTTGTACAAGGTAACAAGTGAGTTAGAAGACGACCCTTCGAGAAAACATAGCTCATTATGTTACAGTACGTGGTACAAAAGCCAACAGGTCGAATACGGGAACACTGACTTCTGGCACTGGGCTTGGTGGCCTAAAGCGTCTCTAAGCAAATTTGGCGGTCAGTAGTCCGCCTTTTGGTTCCTTGCGTATACTGACGATGTGTAGGTACCGGTGAGCCACCACAGCGATGTGCACCGAATGCAACCGATCCAGATGACAACCGTGATTCTCATCACCATAGACGCTCACCAAATCGAAGTCAGAGACTACCATCAAGAAGCGCGGAAACCTCAGCTGTCGACCACCCACACTCGCGCTCCGTGCTCAATATCTACGCTGCGGTCAATGCACTCGATACTCGATGCCGTCTTGGCGCGAAACGTATCTTTGGCTATGACAGTCTCTACCAACCTGGCGACAGCATAGAGTTCTTTTGCTTCGTATACGGCAGCGTTGTCGACGGGAGCAACATCTGGCTCAAGACGACCGAGACGACGCCTTGCTATGTTCCCAGAGGCTATGCCACTCTGAATGGCGGATCACCAATAAGCTATTGTCGAGACGGTGGCGGTGACGGCCAACCCCCAACCACGCTCACACTAGACGAAGTGGAGCACATGGAAGAAGAAGACAAGAGCCCTTCAGTAGTGCAACGCGCACCAGTACCGCAAGTTACCGACCCTTCGCTGGACCCGCACAAACCATGGGACGACAGCTGCAGGAGGTACTCGTCGACTTGGGAGCAAGTGTGCTACAATCATGCCCTGGCTTGTTGTGTGCAGCGTGACCCTGATATTACGTCCACACGTTGGAGTTGCATTCTCCAGCAGAGTATCGATGCTTGGAAGGCTGCCTGCCATGATCTGAGGACGCAGACAAACTGTACCATTGCGTCCGACCTGGGCCAGCAGATGGAGGGATGCTCTGGAGGTGACATATATCGCGACCCAACTCCAGGTACTTGAAGAAACTGGGATCGACGGACCTTCATACCTCCCACGAGTACAAAGCTCCCTTACGAAGGAGCTGATTCTTAGTGAGGAATGACCAAAGCATCTTTGTATTAGGTCGTTATATATTACGTAGACCTTATTTTTGGGTATAGCAAAGTCCAAGGAAGCCTTTTGGATGATGATCATTTGTAGGTGTTGAGCATTCCTCAATAAAAACCAACTCCTTCGTAGTCTACCTCCAGATACCGGATATCTCGTGAAAATGTAGCGTGACCCCTGCGAAAGAGAGACACGCACGGAATATTAGACTATCAACGCTCATAGACCTGCAATCTGCCCATGCCTCTCCCGATGACCACCTCCCACTTTCCATTCGTGAAACCACCTTGAGAGGGAACTCTAGCAGGTAACCATACGCAGTCTTTCTCCGGCTGTAGCAGATGTCTATGAAGTATCCGGCTGGTTCCAGGACTCGTCAATAGCAGCTTGAAACAACACCCATACTCAGCTGTCCAGCTGACAACTTCCATCATGTTCTTTATTGCAGCCTCGCTATCTTCGCGCAGTGACTTGTGGTCTTCCAAAAGGGTCACGCCATCGAGCAGACAGAACATCACTTTATGTTGTGGAAGCTGCACCATGAGCGAGTAGAATATCCTGCAAAGATCTTCTATGTAGTCCAAGTCTGCCTTTTGGATTTGACGGACAACGTGCAGGCCAAATCCAGGATATGCAAGTAGTAATTGGCTGATCAAACTGCGCATCATGCCGCCAGCACCGAAATCGATATCATTGGGGTGCGCATGCGAGCCACAGAAAAAGGAGAGTGCAAGCACAGAGTTTGTCTTATGCTTGTCTTCCATCGGTGAGGGTGGAACGGAATCGGCCAATTTCGCGGCGATGAAGGATGTCGATTGTCGATTACGAGAAGCATTGAAATTAAGGAAGAGGGCGGAAGACTTAGTGTTGGTAATCCAGGCCTGAAGCTTCGGAGATTGCATGGCTGCGACTAATCGGTCTTGTTCAGGTCGAGGGATCAGCCACACTCCGCGTAGGCCGGCGATGATGTCGGATTCATTGACTGAGCTGTCATAGTCAAAGGCAGATATGAGTGCCTTTTGCATACCGGGTACTTCTAGTATAGGGAATTAGCACAAGTCTGTTGGAAACAACGATCGTATTTTACCACATATAAGCTTTGCTTCGGATCTCGCTTTACGTATGGGAAGGTTCGGACCTCTCACTGTTTATTAAGCATCAGTAAAATCACATCTGAAACTTGTTATATTTTCATCACTTACAGTCTTGTGCCCTTACGTCCAACCTCGAGTTGCTACTCAGGAATCTGACCAGGACTTGAGTCATGTCTGAAACCTGCGCTTCCATTCGCGTGAGTTTACTTTGGAGGATTCCGGTCGCATCGTGAGAATCACTCCTGAAATTCCTGATATCACTACCAGACTCGTCCAGGGAGCGAACAAGTACTTTGTGGTTCTCTTCTTGGTAGATACCTTGATTCTGCACCATCTGGGACGTGATTACGATTCGTTCGTAGGAGTGAAGTCGAACAGTTTGCTCGAAGCGGTCGGCTTGTCGGCGAACGCTCTTGAGCAGATCTTCGAGGTCGCTGCCATAGGAGGTTTGTCAGGTTATGCGATAACACCGTGGGAAGGGATGATTACTCCTTGCCTTCTCTCTATACCATGCGACGATGTGGTGTATCGCTACTATTATCGCAGAGTAGAGCGCCGAGCTAGCTTGAACGAGATCCTTCGACCGTTCGAAGATGGAAACAACGATATGGGTGCATTTGAGCAAAACTGAAATTTCAGCTAATGCATCACAGATCTCTGATCGCAGATCGTGTAAACGTGCAGCAGCCTACGGAGATTTTAGTGGATGGACGCATTGATGTGTGTAGTGCCTCACAAACCCTGATGATGAGCTTCAAGCCCCCACACAGCACAGAGACGTACTCTGAATCGGAAGGTAGTAGACTTGCCCAAGTTTCGAACACTTTGTTATTCCGTCCAAAGCTGCGAAGTCCCTTTCAAATCTTGCCCCATCTTCCAGATGCATCATCATAGAGAGTCTGGGCTTGCTCGACGTCACTTAAGACATCACCCCGGGTATGGAAGCGTTCATTCATCACCTCTGTTCTAAATCTTGACTCGGTAGTCGTCTCTTCGAACGCTTTCATGGCTTCTTCAAGACTTTCCATTTCGCGCTTGGCATCTCTGTAAACCTCCTCGCTACACGATGTCAAATGGGTCCATCTGGGCCTGAAAAGCGATGGTTATGTCTTACAGAGAGATCTCAACGTCCTTCTCATCATTCAAAGCCACTGGGGCAGGAATATCATCTGTCTGGGGTCTCCAGATCACAGCTTCAGGTATACTTCGCTGTGCCTCAACGTCTGTTGCATCGCTTTGATCCCTTACAGCTGTAAGAGCAGGGTGGATGTCGTGTCTGAGACGTTTGCGGAGATAGGTATCTACCAACCCGCCCAGGCGTCGGCTTGAAGTAGCCATTACCGAGTAATTTACCACAAAACGCTGCGAGAAAGTAGTTGAGAGTTCAGTTTGACAGCACGGCAAGGCACTCCAATCCTTGCGTTCTGATGATTTCCCGTTGTCCCATCGGGTTGTTGCTGTCATTATGGTAATTTCAATGCTGTTATCGTAAGGGTACAAAAACATTAGCTGCTTCAGTGTTGGGATCGTAACATCCAATCGTCCGTGGCTACAGGCAGCACTGGAGTTCACAGAAAATTTCTCAACAGGAGCACATGTGATGCAGATCTCTTGATGGCTAGCCCTTATTTGATGTTGTTTCGTCACACTATCTGTGTTGTGTTGCGCATAAGGGGATATCATAGCGATATTAAGAAAGAGGGGTATTGGTGCTACGAACCACAATGCGAGCAAGTAATGCGTGGCGCAACTAGAACGAACAGATTCTTTCATCGAAGGTGTGACTACAGTCTGGCCACGTAGTTTGTATCATTCTTACAGTCTAAACCATTCTTCACGCTATTGATGATTTCGAAGTCGCTTCCTTACTCTCGTGCATTCCATCTTGTTCAATCATGTCTTCAGAAAGAATCCAAACCCCCATCAGCAGTCTATCAGAGCCCGCGACGGATGAAGGAGTCAAAGGATCAGCTACCAATGCCTGCTCTCATTGTGGTAGTAAAGGTGTCCTGCATCTTAATCGAAACGATACCGGTACAAGTCAAGTTGAAATCCATACCAAATCTGCTGAATCAAAACGTGGGTTACAAAGTAATACATTGCTTTTGCAATCTTCTCAAACGTATGCATCTCTCTCTCCCGTGCATTGTTCTCGAAAATATACTGACACTATGTAGTGAAAGTAAGACGAGGACCGTGGAGTCAAAATCAAGAGACCAAACGTCTGAGCCAAAAGTCGTCCAAGAAATTGGAATCACAAGGATCACTTTCGAAGAGTGGCGACAACTAAAGAAGAGGAGTGAGGTCGACCCTCGTCAGAGTGTTCTTCTTGTCTCCTCGAAGGCGAATGTCAGGAGGGATTCACAGAAGAAACCATATGGTGCCCCGAGAGCGTGTGCAACCGAAATAGGACCAGTCGATGCTGGCTTGGGTGTGCCATACCGACTGGCTATCAATTCGAAATATCTCTTGAAGTCCCTCGGGCAATGCATTGGGGTAAATATGATGGAGGCTTCGAATGTTTTTGTGCGGCCTTTCAAGTATCTTGTCTGGTATGAGGAGGAGATCAAACGATTCTTCAAGGAACTAGAGATGAGGCACGAGCAAGCTGAGACTGAAGCCTACGCCAACCATGAGAAGACGTCACAGGGTAGTTCTTCGCAAAAGAACATATCAACCATCATCGATACACAGAACATCTCAACCATCATCAATACACACGATGGAGGAAAAGAAACAAATGCTGCCAAGGAAGCGGCTACTCGAGCCAAACGAGAAAGAGACGAGTTCCGCTGCTTGCTAGATTTTATGGACCAAGACATGGTAGACATATTTGACATAAAGAAGCGGGTAGCGGAGAATGCACTGCAAGAGATCTCTTTCGAGCATGTATGGCAACTATTCAAACCAGGCGATACTGCATACCACTCCAATGCCATGGACGAAGGTAGCCGACCACAAATCTATGTAACTCTTCACCTTACCGGTGGTAGAGTATGCATCGAATCTAAAGATGATCCCCGGCAGCGACCCGTGGGCATATATACAGCCGCAGTTGATATCGACTCGGGGAACGAGTCGGAGAACGAACAAAGATGCCGCAGCATAATCAGGTCATCTAATCATGACCTCACAAGTATCGTGATCGATTGCTTTTACATCGATTTCGACGGTGTTCTGATGGGTCCAAGATCCAAGAGGTTCGTCATACCGCCATATGAAGGTATGCGACCCATAATTTCGCTACCAATCCTCCCCAGTAGGCTTCATCCGGACGATCAGCGCATTCAACATATTCTGTTTGCAAGAGGCAAACAATTCGTTGAGCTGGCGACTGGAATACACAAGCGGTACGATGGAAGGACCATCCGAGAGTCGAGCTTAAGCAGCAACCGCGATACTTTTGTGATTGATGACACCGAGGTTTGTAGCCTTACGCTCCACACTAAAGAACGACTCGATCACATTGACACCAAGCTAGGTTCAAAGTGAGGTAATAATCGATCAGGCAGCTGGAGTAGATCATTTCAAGAAGAAGTACCACTCATGGAGACTAAAACTCGGTGGGCGCAAAATCATCAAGCCCACCCACGCTGACGAGCGAGAGACCTATGATCCCATCCCCAACAAAACAAATCGAGCATACGGTGGTAGGGTGACCGACATCTTTGATGATTCAAAGTTTGAAGTAGACCGTCGTACTGATTTCTTGCAATCATCTGCAAGCGAACTGTTAAGCTACTCATCCCTGCGTGGACATAAGCACTCTGCCGCACGCCTCATGTTGCTTCCACCGCGTTTGTATGGTTTTTCTCTACTCAATCACAGATGGTTTGCGCTCGATATATCTCAAGTGCGCGATATACCATCCCAATCCCTCACGGCTAACTTCGAGGACTTGGTGCTACCGGACGGTCACAGAACCCTGCTTCAAGCATTGGTAAAGAACCAGGTTCGTTTACCAAAGCAGTGTCCAGCCAATCTCGCTGTCACAGCAGATGACATGGACTTCTCCATGGATGTGGTCGCGGGTAAGGGGAAAGGGCTCATCATTCTACTCCATGGTGTTCCTGGAGTCGGTAAGACATCTACAGCCGAGTGCGTAGCTGCCAAGCTAAAGAGACCGTTGTTGCCGATCACATGCGGAGACGTTGGAACCACTGCACGTGATGCTGAATTGAATCTGGAGTACTTTTGTTCTCTGGCGCACAAGTGGAGGTGCGTGTTATTACTGGATGAGGCCGACGTTTTTTTTTAGCAAAGCGGTAGAAAGGGGATATACACAGGAATAGCTTGGTATCTGGTAAGTCACCGTACCCATGCTGCTGGAAAATAAGTGCAACTTCTGATTATGGTATTAGTGTTCTTGCGCGTGCTTGAATATTATTCTGGGGTCATCATCCTCACAACAAACAGAGTCGGCGAATTCGACGAAGCGTTCAGATCACGGATCCACCTAAGTCTCTACTATCCGAAGCTGAGCGAAATATCCACCAAAGAGATCTGGGAAAGAAACATCTCGCGTGTGAAAGCTAGCGGTATGGACCTGGATATTGAGGAAGACAAAATCCGACGTTTCGTTAACAGACATTGGGAGCGAAACGAGAACAAGCCGTCCCAACGCTGGAATGGCAGGCAGATCAAGAATGCGTTCCAGACGGTTATAGCCCTAGCAAAATGGGATTATCATGACGAGAAGCGTAGCCCCGGACTGGAACGCCCACTTCTCAAAGCCACGCATTTCCAACGGGTCGCACAGACGTCTGCGCATTTCGACGACTACATTCGCGATATTCACGGAATACTGGAAGAAGAAGATTCCTATGGTTACCTTGCCCAGCAAGAAAAGTTGCGAAAGGACGACGATCCAGTGGGATTGTCGAAGCCAAGGTCCCAGGAAAGCCATCGTCCGGGAAAACGAGCACCATTGCGTCCTGAGAGAAACTTATTCAACGCAGGGACGACAAAATATCGGGCATTCAGTTCTGATGATGATCTCGCTTCTGAACAGTCCGACGATCTAGAAACATTGAAACGTAAAGTAAGGCTGAAGGAGAAGAAGAACCGACATGCTGAAGCAACCGGATTCCGAGAAAGCGAGGAAGAGGAAGATTGGTAGTGATCACCCTTTTCCCCACGAATTGACGAGTACTCTAAGTATGTAGCTGTCATAAGTATATTTCCACGAGAAAGCAAATATGATTCCCCCCGAGGCAGATACACTTCAAGACAACATAGTAGTACTATGGAGCTTCAGGCTTCTCCAAACTTGCCTTCGGAAGTACGGCCATATGCAGTTTGGCACTCCCATAGGGCACGAACCTTGCCCAGAAGCTCTTCCCCGTCTGCTCTATGTCGAAGGTTCCAGGGTCGGCTGCTGTGTCTTTCACTATCGGCCAGTCGATCTCGACAGCCGCGACTCGCAGCTCTACCGGCGGCGCACCGAGGTCCCAAATGGGGCTCCTCACATTCGCGTTCGGGTCTGCATTTTGGACAATTTTGATTTGGCTGGGATCGATAGCGACGTTCCATTTCGATGTACTTTTCGGTGTGAGGAAGTGATCTTTCGTACGTCCGGCGGGATCAGTCGTATTCTTGTCGAGCACCTGTTGGGTGCGGTAGGAGATTGGTGAATGTGACGTGGAGTCGTAGTCGATGGCCAAAGCATATAAGAGGGCACCGTAGTAGATTGCCACAGTACCATTGGCCCGTTCAACGATACGTGGTGATGTTGAGAGACGTACGGATGCTGTGCTTTCTCCAGCCGGAATCGCCAGCTTGTGTAGACCATTTGCGTCGCGAGCGATCGGTTTGGAGTCAACGGTGCTGTTCGAGTCGGCCCATGTTGGGATGCGTATATAGAAATCAAAGGGTGACGACGCGGATATGGAGTAGTGTATCGTGTTTCCGAACGGATACGTTGTATTGGCCGTAACGAAGACAGTGCTGTTGCTATCCTTTCCCAGTGTCGTTGCCACGCTCGTCGGCACGAGGAAAAGATGAGCGAGGCCTCCGTTTTCCGTGGTCGCATATGAGTTTGCGAGAAACTTGGGATAGGCCTGTGGATGGTTCACTGTGCAGCAGGGCTATCACAACTGTCAGTAAGCAACGAGTCTCGGGGAATATCTAGAAGTACTAACATAATTTGGTTCTAGACCGAAAACATTTCCATAAGAGTTCACATCGGACCATGCAGCGGCGGTGCTCAAATTCCTAGCCCATGGCTGACAGCATTAGTTTGAATTACAGACGAACGGCATTCATAAATGTACCTGGTTCTCTTGTTGTACATACTGGTGCGACCACCAGTCTGCTGCAACCGAGACCGGGAACGCGTTGAAGGCAGTCTGCTCCACCCAATCGGCGATGTCGTTGTCACCTAAGAATTGGTGGATATACGCTGTGGAGAACATGACTTCAGCAGCAATACAAAGCTCAGCACCTCTGCTAGGATTGAGGTCGCCGATGTACTCATCTGCAACGATAGTACCTGCATTGGATCGATGATATTGGCTAAGCAGGTCTATTGCCGTTCGTGTTTGCTTCTTAAGTGCCTCTTCATGAGTCATGCGGTATATGGAAAGTGGGTATCTGAGACCTGCCATGTTGTGTTAGTTCTTCATTGTCGAGGATTGGAGATGTAGCGAAATGTTACCTTCTGCGTGATTAACGCCATGAACGAACACCCAACTCATATTGTACGTGTCATCAGTGTAGACTTTGGGGTATGCATCTTCCCTCCAGAACGTCCTCCAATCAGCTCCCCAGATTGCGCCACCTTCGATCATGAGCTCCATTGACTCCCAAAGTATCTGAGAGTTGTTACGAGGGTACTTCTCAAGAAGCCACTGAAATGGAATGTGATACTCATGGGTGCGACCAACGCCGAAACCTGCAGTATCAAATGTATCGTTACCATGAACGAGTAGACCTGTGTAGTTGTTTGCAAGCATGCTATGTGCTAGCTCGACGTATCGATGGAGTGCATCCACAATACGATCCGTTTGCGTAGTATCGGCTTCCGCATATTGCTAAGTTCATTAGCCAACGGTTTCTCTTTCGGCCGGACTGTTTTATATAGCTTAAACATATCATCAAGCAAAACGCAATGCATACCATCAAACCCAGGAGTAACAAGCAGCGTCCCCAGAGACCCCTTGTCGCACGGGTAGTCTCAAACCCCAACCACCCATCTGCTTGCTGATGATCCAGAACGTAATCCAGATAGTATCGCACTTGACCAATCAATCTCTCGTCACCCAGACCAAAAGCCAAAGGCACAAGACCGTTGAACCAATACGGACTAGCTTCATCCAAGCCCGAGTACTCCGTTGCGCCTCCGATATAGCGCGAGTCATGCACAAAGCGATAGAAATCGAACATATTGCCGGAGAGGCCATCTGCTTCTAGCTGTAGCTGGTCCTTGAACCATCCAAGTGGCTTGATAGAACCTAGCGAAACTGGCGTGAAGACCGGTTGGATCACTGCTTGTCGTTAGCATGCAGGATATATCCTTTTGGCTCGTCTAATCCTGCTTTGTGATGACGAACAAGATGTCGCATTGACACTGATTCCTTCTGAAAGAACAATCTGGGAACCAGCTAATACCGCAAGGGTAACTTTGATGCTGGCCATCATCATTGCGAATGTAAGGATGCCAAAACCGGAAGACAAAGAAACACGATGCCTCTTCTTGAAAGGCATGTCTGCAGTGACGTTAATATAGATGCATGTCGGCCTTGGGATCAAAGAGATAGCATGATGGTAGATAGCTAGGCTGTTTAGGTAGGTGGGGTATAACAGCAGGCATGCCCCACTTGCAATTACGATATAAATCCTAGGGTACTAGCCAATAACATGGAAAGATAGTCAAGATGATTGAACCTCGTACGATAACTACCTCGGCAATGGTTAATGCTAGTATACGCTTTGGAGTAGAATGCGTAAAAGGTATTTCCACCTATTAGGTGTGTAGGACAGATAATGTCAGGAAACATATAAAAACTTGGTGACATCTGGAGCTAGTCAGGGTCTCACAAACGGTGGACGATGATCTACCCTAGTGATGTGTTCATAACCGGGTAAGAGGGCCGGGTTTCATTTTGCCATATTATCCTAATATAGAAGCGAAGCACAGGCGACAACGGATTGATTTTTCGGCTTCGTATCAGAGTATATACTTGTGGTATCGGGAGCGTGGTAAATACGCTTAGGACTAGCACGCACTTGCAAATAAATGAGCAAGTCTTCTAGTGCACGGTTCTTGGAGGAGCATGTATAAAAGGTAGCTTTCATGTATTTGAGCTGCGTCTTGTCTCTCGGCAGCGTGATGATCTGGTCAGTGGTGCTCACAACGTTGGTAGCGACTACCATCGCCCGCAAGCTACCTAGCTCGGCCTCATCTCTCCTTAGGCGTCAACACGATAACTTGCCCGCTAATCTCACATGGTCATCTACAAGTCAACTCGTCTATCCCAAGGACGACAGCCGCCACGATGCCGGGATCAAAGACCCCTCGATCATTTCTGTCAACGGCACATACCACGTCTTTGCAAGCACAGCCAAATCTGCCGGCGACGGTAGCTACAGTCTAGCATACTTCAACTTCACCGACTTCTCCAAAGCAAACTCCGCGACATTCTTCTACCTAGACCAGTCCGCCATCGGCACAGGCTACCGCGCTGCACCCGAAATTTTCTACTTCGAGCCCCACAAGCTCTGGTACCTAGTCTACCAAAACGGCAACGCCGCGTACTCGACCAACAAAGATCTCAGCAATCCAGCAGGATGGTCCGCGCCAACAAACTTCTACAACGGCACGCCTGCAACAATTGAGAATAACCTCACGGGGGGATACTGGGTCGATATGTGGGTAATATGTGACAGCGCCAACTGCCACCTGTTCTCCTCCGATGACAACGGACATCTGTACCGTTCGCAGACTCCGATCTCAAAGTTTCCATCCGGTATGAGCGAACCCGTCATCGTAATGTCCGCACCCGAGAAGTTCGATCTATACGAGGCGTCCAATGTCTACAGCCTCGGAAACGGCACGTACCTGCTCTTGGTCGAATGCATCAGCACTGGCGGGGATCGATACTTTCGCTCATGGACATCGAACAAGATTGAAGGGCCCTGGACTCCTCTGGCGGCGACGGAACAGCATCCGTTCATGGGTGCGGCGAATGTGGCTTTTGATGGAAGCGCATGGACTAAGAGCATCAGTCACGGAGAGATGATAAGGACAATCGTGGACCAGTCTCTTACGATTGAGCCTTGTGAAATGCGGTATCTGTATCAAGGTGTAGACCCTTTAGTCACGAACGTTACTTATAACAATCTGCCGTGGAGACTGGGTTTGCTTACCCAGACCCATTCGAAATGCTGATCTCTAGGTTACACTCGAAATCAGCAGGCTCGGCGGATGCAGCAACCTTGTAGACATACATCTTTTGTGGGACGATGAAAACATTTCGGACTGTGTTATATCTGTATGCATGCTTTCTTACTGCCCTGAAGTGTGGCACATTCCGCCCAGTGGCTTGATATATGTACCCTAGAACCTCCGACAAAGATTCCCGATAGGGATTCCTCCCAAGCGAAACGCTATATATATGTACAAGGAAATGGGTATATGTGTTTTCCAAAGCGAACCGCGTCCAGTACACTGTACCAACGCAAATTGTTCAAATGACCGCCTCTACCTCCGGCCATTGTGATGAATCATCCTCCTACGATGATCTCTGGCATGTCTCGCATGTCTCGCTTTGATAGCAGCGGCCGAACTGCCTCCGGCTGGCCAATTGAAGTCACTCATAGGTCCTGAGCTACCGTTACTAGCCACAGGATCTGCTGCTGCCTGTGTCGATGATGTTACTATCGTAGTTGGAATAGGCACACTGGCTGAGGGGACCGCGGTCGTGCTCACGGCGTCGGTAGAAGTAGGTACATCCCCTGAAGATCCTAGAGACGTCGAGCTTACTGCAGCGGCTGACGTAGGGATAGCAACGGAAGATGAAGGAGCAGTGATTATTGGCACGGCGACAGAAGAGGAGCCAGGAACCTCGACTAAAAGACTGGAAGAGGGAACAGCCGCAATTCCAGTTCCAGTTCCAGAAAGGGCGATGGAAGTGGCGTTCGGGAACGGAATGCCAGATGCAACAGGCGCACTGGTGCTTTCAACCGGTGCTGAGGTGGTCGCATTGCTGGAATCATTTCCGTCGCCTTCAGGCCATGAAAACCCGCCCATGACCGCATTATCGTTACCTCCACCCGTAGGTGCTGCTGCGAGACTATCTTGAGCTCGGCTCGACTGACCGAAGCCACCACTGAAGCTGTGATGAGGTCTTCTGGTATGCGACGGAAACGGGAATGTAGAAAGTGCGGAGGTAGTAGGAGGCGCGACTGTTGGGATAGACGTATCCGAAGTGATGATTGATGGCAACGGTACGGCAGTTGTTGACGCCAAAATCGAGGATGCGACAACGGTAGTATCTGAAGATGCGGTAGCAGAAGGTATCGGTACGGCGCTGCTCGACGGTACAAGTATACCACTGCTTGAAGGACTAGTGGTCGCGCCGTTGCTCTGGTAGACCTTCAAAGAGTTGATCGTCCAGTAAGCATTTGTAAAAGCT
This sequence comes from Lophiostoma macrostomum CBS 122681, assembly GCA_010405375.1. Classification (NCBI taxonomy): domain Eukaryota; kingdom Fungi; phylum Ascomycota; class Dothideomycetes; order Pleosporales; family Lophiostomataceae; genus Lophiostoma; species Lophiostoma macrostomum. Next base: position 14,930 of record MU004634.1, read on the forward strand.
TCTGGGTTATTCTGGACATAAGCCTCGCACGAGTCAGCTTTTGCTGCACAAGTGGTACTGCTGGACCAGGCGTTTCCAGCCCAATCCCCACAAAAAGTTGTGTCAAAGACGATCTTCTGTTGCTTGAAGATAGACGCAATGTCGCAAGTAGACGAAGCAAATTGAGCAGCAGGAGTGCCCCACCCAGACGGATCAGGGTTGGCACTAAGAGCGTCCTCTGGAACATTGCCTCGAGGGAAGAAGTATACGCTAATGGCTTGATCGGTCCATTGAGTCGCGTATACGCCGCCTTTGTTGTCGTTTAGTCCCGCACCGTAGCTTTGACTTGAGGTGCTCTTGATTGAGCACCCGACATTCTTGTCCTGGTCCGCAGCATTAACGTCGCAATTATCAGTTGTGACATCCCCGGAGAAAGACCCTTGTGTTGTGGCGATTGCACATCCTGCGCCAGTATGGAGGGTCATAGCGTTGACTTCCTGGTCGTTGACTCCTTCGAGAATATCGATCTCACCGCTATCAGGGGTTAGTGACTGCTGTATCGCATGGAAGTATGTCGACAATGACTTACTCGTCAGGCCAACTGGGTCCGACCATCCAGAATGCCGGCCATGTTCCACATCCTACCGGCATGTGTTCTACATCCAGGACCACCAATCCACTATCATAGGTGTTCTTGCTCACAATCCTCATGCTTGATCTCCCATCTTTGGCTACGCTTGAGCTGTCTACACCCCAGGAGGCTGCTCCAGTTGAATTCGAGCTGATCAAACCCGTGCTCTGTGCAGTAGCCTGGTCGACATATTTGACAAAGCCTTAAGCACTGTCAGCATCACAGCATCGTACAGTTTCGTGCAAGCACATACCATTGGTGGGATCCGCACCAGTGAAGAAGTCGAAATTGCCGTAAAAGTCGTTCATGTAATCGTCCTGCAAAACATAGCCAGCTATGGAGAGTTTGAAGAGGGCAACGCCAGAAAGGAGCGTAGAAAAGTACATCTTGAATCAAATGAGTGACTTGCGTACTAGACGCTTTGCAAAGAAGAGAAGAGAAGAATCGAAAATGCAGCCGGTACAGAGTGTTGGTACCTCAGGACGAGGCTATACGAGGACGCGACATCTATATAGGCCTCGTCGCAGGCAGGATCTTTCCATGGCTAACCAAGTTACGGCAGGGTCTCATCCCCGGGAGACCATTCGTCGCCATCTGTTTGTGCCTGGAACTAGCGGGCGGCTGATGGACAAGTGTAAAATCAAGCTTTGTTTCCATGTCGGGCTAACCAGACTTCACAGGGGCATTGCGCCGCCTGAGTGGAGGAGCCAGGTGATGAACATCTGGAAACCACGGGAGGTGCAAGAGCCACCGGTATGCTACGGATGTGGAGACATCATAGATGGCTTTCGAAGACCCTGCAATTGAAGACGCGCACACGCTGCGTTTCACAGACATTGTCTAGGCTGACTGGTTAGCTGTGAGTGGTGGCGTCTGAAACCGGTAGTCAACATGGTAGGACAGACAGTCTGGGGCGTCCCGGTCGGTCATGTCCTTCATGGAAGAAACAGCAAGTCGATTTCGTTGACCAGAATTGGTGAAACAGAGTGGAGTGAGGTGTGAGGTGTTTCAGCGGATGATTTGCTGAGGGTGGTTAGTGGCGGTTGCCCCAGGTGTCCTCGGATATTGAAAATAAACTTACTAAGTGATAGATCAGCCTAAACGACCAATCGGATAGTCGGGTATCTAAAGACTTACGATACGCTAGCCGCCCGAACGCTCGGACGCCTTCTAACCCCACTTAATGTTTCTGCAGATCTGAAACTCGTTCTCCAACCCAATCATCAGACCTCATCACTCAAACGCCCAAACCATCAATTCCCCTATCGATAATGATTAATGCTGGCTCCTGATAAAGTGCGAAACAGCGAACCAACAATCAGACACCACCAGCCCTCCAGCCAGCCTACCATCTGCGACACCACCCGCCATGGGCTCGCGGCCTTCATCGCCAGTAGCACAATGACCACCAAGAAGACTCATTGCCTCAGGCATGTGAAAATGGCGTCCGCATGATCCATCTCCCTTGGATTGATTTAGCTGGCTTAATTGCATGTCTCCCACCTACTCTAGATGGTTGTGTGGGAAATGACAGTGTCTCCCCAGGTACCACTTCGAAATATTTGCCCTTGCCACCCTTGCGTGTGGCGCTAAGTATTGGATGACCACCACACTCCATGGAGCAAATCCTTTCTCATGCGGGGTACGCCGAGATGTTCAGGGTACAACACCGGATTCAAGTCTTTCGCATGTTCGGATTCTTTGGGACATTGTGATACCCTCCGATATCAGGGTTATGGTTAGACGCTAACGTAACCGGCAAGCGAGTCGCGCAGGCAAGCGAGTCGCGCACCCATCCAATTTTCGCCACGCGTTATCCTTAAACTACAATGCCTTAACCATCTACTACTCAATTGCTCTATAACGAAGCAGATATTATCCTTGCTATATTAGCTATTAATGCTACTTAAATTCGAAGTGGTCGACGCGCTGCAGCCGCATTTAATATCCCCGAAAGTACGCTACGCGACCGACGCGCTGGAAAGCCTTCCCGACGCGATTGCGAGCCAAATTTAAAGAAGCTTACTAAGCTAGAAGAGGAGGTAATTACTAGGTATATACTTGACCTGGATTTGCGAGGATTT
>MU004635.1:0-17106 GCA_010405375.1 Lophiostoma macrostomum CBS 122681
TAATGCTGCATTTAGCAGCATTAATGCGCGATTAGATCGCGAGGCTTAAAAGAGCAAATAAAGCTACTACAACACGTAGGCAGCGTAAAAGAAGGCGAGTTTAGAAGCAGGGCACCCTAATAAAGGCAGAAGGGGAGGAAATTATTGCTTAAAAGGACGTTAAGCAGCAGCTAGAAGGCGAAACACGTTAAGGCAAGGCGCGATTAGGTGCAAGCTAGCAGGCTCCAGCGCGCTGCAGGCGTTGCAGAGAGACTGGGTATAACTCGCGTACCTGTTAGAAAGATACTACAAGCGCTGCTTAATCTATAGCAGTAACTATCTCTAGTATATCTTATTACATTGTTGAGATAAATTGCCTTACACGTCGCGAAAGTTGGACGGGTGGCCAGCTCGCTTGCCTGGCCAGCTCGCTTGCCGGGTACGTTATACTTATTATAAGTTAAAGTTTTAGTAGAATCTTAGTAGAATCTAGCTACTTACTTATACTAGCTACTAATCTATAAAGTATATTAACTTAAGTTAGTTATACTAAAAAAACTAACTAACTTAGTAGTTTAACTAACTTAATAGTAGAATATATTAACTAATATTATAAATTTAATTATTTTCTATTATATCTAGTAAGAAGCTAAGCCCTTAAGTATTTTAATATCTTAATTATATTTTTCTTTATTTAAACTTTCTAGCCTATAAGTAGAAGCTTTATAGAGCTAAATATCTATTTATATTTAGTGCTTATTACTAGAACTAATAGTATATTAAAGGCTATATAAGCTAGTAATAGATATTTAGCTTTATAGCGGGCCTAGAATATATATAAATCGATCGACTTAGGTAAGCTAAGTAATAGGCTTTTAACCTTAAAGGTTATAGGCGACGATAGATCAAAGAAATATACTTGCGACTCTAGCGTCTTTAAGAAGGATAAACAAGAGGCAACAAGATCGAATGGATCTGGTTAAACAAATTCGATGGACCATGAAGAAGTATAGAGAAGCGTTATTACTAGAGAGCGGGAGTCTATACTATAATAGGTGTCAGGGTATATAAACCTCTAGCACCCTTGCTACAACATCGCGTTCATAACGCCGGCACCTCGTCGTGCCCAGACACCATCAATACCCATATCAAGGCTCCCATCATCTTGGTTCAGAACAGCCGGCTCGTCGTTGGAGGCGGCTGACGGGTTTTGGAAAATGACGCTTTTGGTAATGCCCAGAGTGAGATGAATGGCTGCCGGATCCGTGACCTCGTACTTCTCTAATGGCTCTTGATCAAGCAGATGAACAACGTTCTTGGTCACGACGTCGGCTTGCTTCGTAGCTGGTCTTGCAGCTTTTGGTGCTGCAGTTGCTGCGATGTCGCCCAACGCAAACACGTTCAGCAACTGCTCGTCTTGCAATTGCAGTGTGGCTCTGACCTTGACGAATCCCTCATCATCAATGCAATTCGGTGAAAGTGATCGTACTGCCTCCGATTGAGGCGTTTGATCTGTGCAAATGATGGCAAAATCAGCAGGTATCTTCGTGCCGTCCGTTAGTTCCACATCAAACACATCTCCTCCAACGGGATAGCCTGATTTTGGTAGCTTCACTCTCCTTCCCACCACCATGTCTATACCCAGCTCTGAATTACGTTGCCTGACAACCTCGTGGAGCGCGGGGTGAAAACAATTCATAACTTTCTCCCGCGAATGCACCAATGTAACCGTCTTATCGGGATACAGCTCTTTAATATCAGTACCCATTTGAACACCAACGGCACCTGCCCCGATAACGACGATCCGGTTGCTATGTTCGATCTGGGAAGCATGCTCGCGAAGATACTCGGTCCCGGCGAGCTTATCATGGCCCGGGAGCGTTGAAGGTGGCGTGAGTTTGGTCCCCGTCGCTATTGCTAATGCAAAATACGGTATGCTGTGCGTTTGCCGACCATCTAGTGTGACGTTGCGATCCAATTGGATAACGGATTTGGTGAGTCTCGTAACAGCTGCTTGGATGATCGACCCATTTTGACCAAGTCTGGAGACCTGGTACGGAATGAATGCCTTGTGTGTCGGAATTGATGTTGTTACGGCGTATCGAGGAAATGCGAAAAGATGTTGGAAGTGGCTGTTTCTTTCTATTAAAAGCACTCGAAATCGTCCTTCCGCGACCTTAGCGAGTGATTCGGCGAGGTTGAGGCCTGGAACATGATTAGTACTCTCGCAAGGTAGCATGCAGCGCGGGACTTGGCTGCGCAAAGTGCCTTGCCTACGTAGCTGCCGCCGACAACGACAACATTCTTCGTCATAACGCCCGCGCGAGTATGGGGTTGGGGTCGAGGAATGGCTTGAAGGAAGACTAATCTCAGATGTAGTGCGTTAATGAGTACAAGAAGCAATGGAACGAACAACGACAGTAGTGCCATGAGACTGGGTACTAGCTGAACATATAAGTATGGGGTGGAAGAGAGAGGCCTGGAATCTTATCAGATCCCCATCTGCCGGCATCAAATCCGCTCGATCCTTCACTCGGACAAGTAGCAAGGCAGTCGCGACTATATCCCAGAGCGAGTCGGCTAGGGCCCGAAGCTAAATTTACCCGGAACGCTAATTCGCGGCACCACTAGCGGCACTTGTTACTGTCCAACTTCGTCTTCCCCATTCCCGAATTCATCGCTGACAAAAGCTTTAAGAAACAGTCAGGAAATGGAATCTTTTCATGATCTTGTTCTACGTCAAAGCTCTCTTTCTCGGTTTCGCAACGATGCAGTAACGACAACAGAACGACAGAGTCAACAATGCATAGGCGCATGTAACCAACGCAGGGGCACATGAAAAGGCTTCAAGTGTGTGATGTGCGCAAAGAACACATTGCGACATATACACAGCCAGCATCCATTATTGATACAGAGGGCCCTATGGTTCTAGTCACGTGGCCCTGTCGCTCACAGTTGCCAGTTCACAGACGTTTTCGGTCATTGGGTAATGCGATCCGATTCAAGGAACAGATCTTACACAGGACAGGTCCTTTTTCCCGGCATCATGGGAATTTTGACTTTGACCAGCCCTTCCTCCCCAGTACGACTACGAGAGACTTGGCTGGACCGCAACCCAGAATAGATGGCGATTGACGGGAACAACTAGTACCTACCATTGGTGGTCAACGTGGTGCTCTCAGTAAGCCTCTTAGTCTGACATACGTAAGCGAGGCTACACAGCAGCTACAAGCTTTGTAAGCGCGATCGTGCATACGGAGCACGGCGGCAAGATCTCCTCAAAAAGAAGCACTTTGCCTGGGAGAAGTCCTGCAGACGTTCGTCCCACGGTCCTCAACACCGTGATCATGGCTTCCGAAATGCATTGGCAAATCGCCCCAGAATACCAGCGGGAAGCCATCCAAGATGATGAGACCACTTCAGAATCAGATTCCACCGTGTCCAATGAAGAGAACATCACCGGAAATCTGATTGATGAACGAGATTCCGACGTGCTCGATGGACCTGATCTAGAGAAGGCAGAGACAGAGAGGGCAGGTGCAGCCGGAGCACCACCAACGCGTCTTACCACGCTTCGCTCAAGACGCACGAGGACAAGTCGTGCAGAAACACCGTCCGAACCTGTGGGTTTCTGGCATCACAAGATGGTGAGAATCTTTGGCGGCAGATTGGAGTGTATAAGTCGGTTTCTGACTTGCTTCAGGCGGGAGTGCGAATCCATGTCATTCAACTATGGCTGCGAACTAGTCAGTCAATGGCTCTTTCTATCATTGAGGCATGGGTACCATTTTGCTAACATTCTAAGCTCTGATTCTTGGCCTAGCAATATTTGCTCTTCTGAGTCTATTCTGGGGCGCCATCTTCAAGCAGGTGGACAACATGCACCATCTCAACATATGGGTAGTGGATTTCGACACGCGCATAAAGCCATACACAGACACGAAGCCCTTCGTTGGCCCCTTCGTCACCCAGTCTGTTCAAAGGATGTTAGAAGCATCGGATACTCACCCTGGATTCACTATACGATCGCCGGCGGATTTCAACTACGACCCCTTACAAGTGCGGGAGAGTGTATTCGACTTTCATGCGTGGGGTGCTGTGATCATCAACGCGAATGCGACTGCCCTGTTAACAGATGCTGTGCTCACCGGCAATGCTTCATACGACCCATTAGGCGCTTGCCAGGTAATCTACAACTCGGCCCGGGATCAAAGTGTAGCTTCGAGCTACATTGTTCCGTTCAGAAGATCGCAGTCTCAAGCTTCGGCAAAGCCTGGGTATCCTATCTTTTGGAAAACAACACAATATCGGATCTGAAGTTATCAGCTGCACCGCAGGCCATTTCGCCTGGCATAGAGTTCACCGTGTACGACTTGCGACCATTCGGCCCACCCATAGCCACGCCAGCCGTCAGATCGGACTTCTATACCTCATCATTCTCTCTTTCTTCTCTTTTACTTTCTTCCTCCCCATTCACATGAAATACCTTACGCCCAAAGGCCATCCACCGTTACACTTCTACCAGCTTGTGATATGGAGATACGTGGCCACCGTATCCTCTTATTTCATTCTTTCCCTCTTCTACTCGTTCGTTTCGCTGTCCTTCCTCATGCCCATGAGTCGACAACCGGCATCGCATGTCTGGCCAGCCGACAATCCAAACGCGTACGGGCGAGGCACGTTTCCAGTCTACTGGATGACGAATTGGGTCGGCATGATAGCGTTGGGCTTGGCTAGTGAGAACATGGCCATGTTGTTGGGAACACCCTGGACGGCCCTGTGGCTCATCTTTTGGGTCGTTAGTAACGTGGCCACTGGGTTTTACGCATTACCATTAGCGTCGGGGTTCTATGCGTGGGGATATGCCTGGCCTATACATAACAGTAAGTCTTCTAAACTTCACTAAAAATCCCGGTTCTCATGGATTGTGCCTGACCAACACCTCTTCTGCAGTTGTCGAAATTACGCGCCAGATTCTCTTCGATCTACACCCTAGGATAGGACTCAACTTCGGCATTCTGTTTGTATGGTGTGCTGTAGGAACTCTACTCTTTCCCCTCTGCTGCTACTATATGCGCTGGAATACCGCGCGCGTCAAACGAAATGCGGCAAAGAAGGAGGTTGAATGGCATGCAATGATGGAGAAGGAACAAGAACAGCCGAGCTTCCTGGCTAGAATTACAACGCTTGGAGAGAAGAGTACAAGAGCCAAACAGACGAGAGATGTATGAGGGTGCTCGACGGCCGGCCTCGGTGTATTGGGTTTGTTTTGAGCCTTTGATGTCCGATTTCGAGATTCTTGATTTGGCATTACTATTGCTGTCTGGCTTTCATGCTATCTCAACTATCTACACATAAATGGCATTGAAGGGATCGGCGCGCAGATCAAGACCAAAGACTACTGGCTGAAATGTACGCATGCATGCTCGACACAAGGAGACAGAATGACTGGTGATCGGGCTGCCCTCGCTATTCTCGCTTGGCAGTATTGGTAACAACGCCACTCACCAGGCAATCTTGGCGAGAAGGCCCTTCGGGTACTTGCGAACAGCCCACTTACGCGCTTCGTCGAGCATGAGGATGCCAATGCCGAAGGCAACAGGCAAGAAGAAATGCTCAACCGGGACTTGGGTTGTATCGATGGAGCGTTGGAGCGAAGGGGTATAACAGACTGCTTTTGGGTCAGTCTAAGAGCAGAATTCATCGCGTTGCAATCCGTGTTGACTTACAGATGAAGACTATCACAATCGCAAATACCATGGCCGGGAACAAGAGCAAATTCTGATTGGGGTTAGTCTTCTAATCTGAAAAACTGCGAAGATAAAAGTATAGCATACCTGGGTATTTTTGTTGAAAATCGGAGGCTGTTGAAAGATGCTAAGACGTCTCGTTCTGGTAGCGAGGAGGTTGAATAATTGCCTTGGCATGTTAGCCTCCACACATTCGATATGCTTTGTTCAACTTACATTACTACTAGCGTCACAAAATAAATGCTGGACGCCTCGTTCGCCGTCGCTGTGATATAGTCCCAGTCGTATTGCGGGTCGTAAACGCCAAACTTGAGCCACATCGCGGTAAACGGGACACCTTTACGCTGCATGTACCAAAAGGCCATAGTGAATGACAGGAAGCATTCGATCATCCCGACCAGAAAGTAGGCGTGGAAGATGAGTCTGGTGTTGACGAGTCTATCTTTCTTAGGGTTTCGGGGAGCGCGGGTCATGATGTCGGACTCTGGCTTCTCGTATGCCAGAGTAATAGCGGCAGCACAGTCTGTGAAACAACAAATGATGATCTATGGTACAGAATCAGCTGTGTGTAGCAAGATAAGGCGTACGGAAAAGAGCTTACCATGAGGAATGACGACAGGATCTGCGGGATACCAAGCGCAACGTTGGTCACGACGGGCCAGAGCTCACTAAAGCTGCCGGCCGGGAGCAGATAGACAATGGTCTTCTTCAAGTTGTCGTAGACCAGGCGCCCATACTCCACGGCAGCAACGATGGCGCCGAAAGAATCGAGGAGCACCATGTCGGCGGCCTCGATAGCAATGTCGGAACCACTTCCCATTGCGATGCCGATATCGGCTGCCTTGAGAGAGGGGGCATCGTTGACGCCGTCACCGGTCATACCTACAATATTTTCGCGTGCTTGGAGTTCTTTGACGATGCGAAGCTTCTGCTCCGGTGTGGTTCTGTTGTTCATCAGCCGCTAACCCATCGCGGGCATAGGCAGCGAAAGCTTACCGTGCGAATACGATTTCGTCATATAGACAGAGCTGATCCCACTGGTTCTCATTCAGACTCATCAGCTCTAGACCACTCAGCACGATTCCCCGTCGTGGAGACCCATAAGTAAGCTTGGCATCTCTTGAGAGTGCTGTGACGTCGTCAGTGCTCGAGGAATCTGAAATAATACCACACTCTTCAGCGATAGCTTGTGCCGTCAACTTGAAGTCGCCAGTGACCATCATGATACGAATGCCAGCACCACGAAGGATCCGGACAACGTTCGGAATCTCATCTCGGGGTGGATCGACGATGCCAACCAGACCAACAAAGGTGAGGCCTTCACGAGCAGCTACCAGGACTTCCCTTTCAGCATTGGAAGACGTTGGGGCAACAGCCTGCTTGCGCGCTAGGAGAATGACCCGTTTTCCTTGGCGAGACCAGTCGTCTTTGATGAGCTCTATGCGTGATGTCTGAGCCTCCGTCAAGGACGTAACTTGGCCGTGGTCGTCAACAAAGGAACTGCAGCGGGGCAGGAGGATATCGGGAGCTCCCTTGATCATAAGTGTTCTGTGCGTGTTAGAGGATGTCTTCCAAGGTAATTCAATGAGGGAGATGATACTTACGTCTCGTGTCCGAAGGTAACATGAGAAGTTGGGGACATCAAGCGCACCATGAACTTGTTCTTGCTGTTGAAGCCAATTTCAAACACCTTCTCCCATTCACCACGGAGCTTAGCGACTGATCCACCCAGGCTTTCGGACATGCGAAGTACAGCCTGATCAGTCGCATCGCCATTGATCTTGCGCTCAGCGACGGGCAAGTGCATCGTCGCAGCATCGAATTCCGCAGCATTGCACAAGCCGGAGAGAAGGCGCACCTCTTCCAAGACATCTCCACGCTTTTTACTCAAGGCTGTGACGCCATTATCAGCTTGATGGACTGCCATGAAGTCGCGAGCGCTCTCGAGAGTGCAATCCTCGCCAGCAGCGTAGATATTTGTCACCACCATTTGATTCTGTACAACTATCAGCAACAACGTTATTTGAGATCTCATGGAAAAAGGGCATACCTTGGTCAGAGTACCAGTCTTGTCGGAACAGATGACAGAGACAGCGCCAAGAGTCTCGACCGTTTTGAGAGACTTGCAGAGGATCTTTTCCTTCCTCATGATGCCTGCAACAATCGTCAAGCTTGTCGTCAAGGCAATCGGCAGTCCCTCAGGAATAAACGCAACCGCTTCAACTATGTCAGCACTTCATCATGGTTTGGATAAGATGACGCATAATCTTACCAGCACTAACACAGTCCACGATCAGGAGCGGTACATTGATCCAGTCCGGATGGTCTTTCCGAAGCCATGCCGCCCTGTGTATGATTAGTCAAAAGTTTCGAAGCCTATCAGCGGAACACTCACCAAAGTATAACGATGAGAATGATGACAACCACAATGAATAAAGTGATGATAAGGACAAAACGCAGAATCTCCTTTTGCAAAGGCGTCATACCAGTCTTCGGCTCGCTAGTCAGTTTGGCAATCCGACCGAAGATGGTATTGTCGCCGGTCGCGACGCATACACCGATGCAGCTGCCGGAGATACAGTGTGTGCCTTGCATCCCAATGTTCGGAGTCTCGAGGTAGTTGCCCTCATCCGAATCGACAGTCGCGGCAACGGGCTCAGATTCGCCAGTGAGGATAGAGCGGTCGAACATCGCATCGCTTGAAACTTCAACGAAACGAACGTCAGACTGTTAAGGAGCATACATATCAACAATTATTCTGATCAGGATGCTCTCAGGATGAAAACCATTCACTGTACGCGATGAAATTGAACTTACCGGCAATTTGTTTCCCTGTTTGATGATTACGATGTCTCCTGGCACCAAATCGAGAGCCGAAATACTGTTCTGCGATCCATCGCGCACTACAATACACTCGTCCGGTAGCATGCTCCCAATCGAAGCCATGACTCTGGAAGAGGACCAATCTTGCCATGCGTTAAAGGCTGCTTGTATGATGAAGACTGCTATCAAAACGCAAGCGAGCGCCAGGTTCGCCGTTACAGGGGGGTCGCCTAGTGGCTTCCAGGCGATGAAGACCAGTATACCAGCGACTAGAAGTATGGAACCAAACCCCCCGAAGAAGTATCCCGTGATCTTGCCAAAGAGCCCGGAGGGCGGAGGCGTCATTTTGTTCTTGCCATACTCGATGAGACGACGGTCAGCTTGTTCACGGCTGAGACCCTGGCCAAGCGTCATCGATAAACGGCGACAAACTTCGTCGGTAGAGATGGAATGCCATTCGAGATCAGCAAGTTCTGGAGTGAATTAGCAACAGTTAAAGCAAGAGAAGAAGTCATCATACCAACAGCGGCCTTGTCTTTGGCTTTCTTGACATCACTCTTCTTCGACTCAAGCCCTTCGTCGACTTCAATCGAGCTATAGGCTGTTAGCACATATGCCATTCATCTGCTGTGATAATTACTGCCGAGACTCTCAAGATGTCGGATATCGTAAACAAGTCTCGAGAAAACCGGTAAGTGGTCGTACGACCGCGCTCCAGGAAAGGACTACTCACAGCGTGCGGTAAGTGATTGGAAGCGCCGTCTCGGGCTGCACAACCCTGCTTCCACCCGCGCTGTGGATGGACAGGCTCCCTACACTCGACTGGCGCGATAGTCGCTTGTCATGGCGGTAAGTCTCTCGCTCGCGGCCTACGTGGCCGAGTTCCTGGTCGTCGGCATATCGGATGCGAGGAGCTGGCTTGATCTCCTCCTTGTCCATAGAACGAGCAGAACCGCACCAATGAAAAGTAGCAGGATATAGCGAAAAGTGACTCGATGACCGACACAGAGAAAGATCAGATACGAGAGCAAGAGAAGTAATAACATAAAATCAAGGGCAGCGTACAGGCGCCGCGAGATTTATACCGCAGCGTCAAAGCCAGCAACAATGCTCTAGTCTTTCAATAGTTGTCTTCGCCATGGCGTCCAACAATCCAAGACGTAATAACAATCTAGCAATGTCCGGCATAGCAAGCGGTGACCTCAGAGACGTCGCCGTCATTCAGGCTGTGCATTGTCTAGGTCTTTGTCGTGGCCTTTCAAACGATTCGACGAAAAATACCTCAACCTACGCCGTGGGAGCAAGCCTGCCTGCATGTGAAATGATCAAATTTCCGTTCCCCAGAGTGTAGTAGCCGAGCAGTTCTGTACTGTTGTCGGTTAGCTGTGAGCGATTTTTGAAGAGGGTGAGCATAGCCACGACCCACGCGTCTGGCCAATCGCAGCTCGTGCAACCTGACCTCGCATCGCAGGTCTGCAACATTCAGGGCTCCCACGCCGCTCCAAGGCGCGTCTTGACAGGATATCGCGCAGAAAACAAAGGAGGATGGTCATCGTGCTGCGTCTTGGCCCGCTGACTGCCGTGTTTAGGATCCCGAGCCCGCGGCAGGCGCGACCTGCGGTGCAGAGAGTGCCCTAGGGAACAGGCACCCGGGTGTTGAGGCCCTTGATCAGCGCTTCCCGCGTCCGTGTGTACATATATGCATGTACGCAGGGACGATTTCGGGCACTTAGCGAAGTTGGGGTCGCCATTGTTGAAGCTTAAATCGAAGGCTATCCTGACATCTCTTGAATAAGCGCGCTAGAAGATTACGTCACTCCGTTCTGATATGAATCTACATCAAAACACCCACAGCATCTGGAAAGCTCAACCACATTTTGCCAAAGATTGACTTATTGTCTTTACGTACTCTCTTTCATTCCCTTCAAAACCTATAGAAGAGTCAGTCATAGAGTTCTCGACCCTAAAAGCCCCATCGTAGCGCAGTGTGGCTATATGCTTGATATTCGCGAGCAACTGCCAGGGCGAACCTAAGACCGCGAAAGTCACCCAATTTACAGCCCACGTTCGCCCGAAGCACTCTCTTGATTTCTCTCCTCTTCTTATTCGCTCATACGACTGGGTCACTTCTTCACGCGACACGGTTGGCCGGAGCCATCGAGGACGACATTGTTGTCTGCTGAACAGCAGCAGCAGCGCAGAAAGGACCATTCATGTGCTCTAACACCAAATCCTATCGAACCGTTCCCTGATAACAGAAACAATGGATGCAACTAGTATTGCGTCTTTACAAGAAGCCAGCTCATCACTAACGACCCCTAAGGAAAGAGATTCCCATCAGCAACCTCGATGAGAATTCCAACAAATGACCTTATTGAAGGCTCCCACGAACCAGACTCTACTCATCCTCATGGGCCTCATTCTAAGCGGTGATGAGAGACCAAGCGAAAGCTATACCGCGAACACCATTCCGTGGGGTTGGGGAAATCGAGCAGGCTATAAGCAGAGTGTGGCGCAACAAGGCTTGCAGCTCCCTTTGCGATGCGAATGTATCCGAAAGCTTCAATCATGTCCTAGGTGATGATCATCAGGGGCTCGAGGATGGTGCTGATATTCTGCACTGTCCGTCGGCATACAGTAGTCGGGCTGGGAAACATTGTGAGAAGTTGATGCTACAGCCACAGCTGCGAGGCGTGTCTAACTGGATGCAAATTATAGTCTCATATTGGTAAAAAATGGCTGAATATCCTGAGATATTGTCCTGTGTTACGTGCTTCGATATCTTGGAGCACGCTAGGGAACCTCTTCAATCGCTTAGCAGCAAGACTTGAATAGGGATGTTTTGAGCGGAACGTATTTTAAGCATGTATCATAAATTCAGTATAAGGGACGATACAGACACCATCATGCATACGAAAGCGCACGCAGGCAAGGCATGCCCGTTTGAAGCATGTCTCGAAAATCTGAAAGCTACTTCACCAGAGCTTCGACCTACCTTCCGCGAAACACTAGGGGACATTCTGTGTGATTCTGCCTACTTCTCCATGCAAGCGAAAATGTCTGTTGAACTCCCCGAGCCAACCTAACGTCACGCTGCACGTTCTTCTAGAAAAGCTTTCGGTTGAACATATATGTCCTAGCCTCACTCGTGTTCTCTGCTCGCAGATGTGAATTGGATCGGCCCCGCTTTGAAGCTCCAAGTGAAAGCGTCGTATATTTCAAGTTTGGGTATCTGATTAAGTAGAAAGCTATATAACATCGGACTGCCGTAAATTTTGTGACATTGCATTGGCTGCTAACTGAAGGATCTGGTTAGAATTTCTTGGGTATGTGAGTGATCGCATGGGAGGCTATAGACTTTGTTGCGTCTTTCTCAGGTCCTGTGCTGCGACTCCGTTGACTTGTTCGTGCGACGGTCCAAAGCATCGACGTGGCGTAGGTTGGATGTGCAAACATAACGATTTGAGCGAAGTTGATGCGATGCGATGGTTCCCTCCTCTTCAATGACGCAGGTATTCCCTATTTGACCTGCGCCATGTTCCCATTCCCATTCCCATTCCCGTACGCCGGCGAAAAGTTTCCATAATGCACTGGTCCTTGCTGCTGCTGACTGTAGTACTGCTGCTGCGGCACTCCATTGCCCTGATTATACGCATACTGCTGTTGCGGCGGAGGTTGCATGACGAAGTTTTGCTGCGACGCCGCACTATACGTGGGCTGATGATACGCCTGAGGATCCGTGGTGTCGAATGCGGGTTTGAAAACAGGAGACTTTGCGATCAAGAGGAGGATAATCCAGGAAAAGGACTTAAAGAAGTCGATGATGAATTCGAAGGCTTCAAAGACGTGGTCGCCAAAGTAGTTTGAGGCGAGAGTGGCGCCGATTTCGATGACGATGAAGAGCACCCAGAGAAACATGGAGAGGGTGAGGGCGATGACCCACATAGTGAGATCCTGCAAGCGGGTTAGTCAGATACCTTGGGGTGACAACCTTGGAAAAATACTTACGTTTGTAGGCATACTCCGCGAACGCATTGACATGACAGTCATCATCGCCATGACACCTGCCCCAAGCGCAGAGACCATGTATAGGACATACCATGCCATGGAAACTTTGTTCGTCGAGTAGAGGTAATTCCCCGTGTCCCAGCCAGCCTCGGTGAAGGTCCAATAATTATAGGACTGCATTGCGATAACGACGACAGTCAGGATAGCCATCACACCGAGCACGCTTCCATAGATCATCTTCATGCAGGAGGGGTTGTTGCCGGAATGGCTGCGCAAGAGGCTGTTCACTCCGTAGAGCACCACGACGAGAAGCAAGAAACTGGCCAGCTTGTCGAAGATGTTGTATGTGATGGCGAAGTTGTAATAGTCAAACATGTCGAGGGTCTTGCACTCCTGCAGCATGGTCGCGACAATCAGAATGGCGTAGTTGAGGAGCTGGAACAAGAGGGAGAGCCCAAAGATCGGTCCAATGAGCGTCCGCGAAGTTGGATGGCGATTCTTTACACGGAACCAGGCGATAATGATGAACAAGGTGACCAGGAAGAAGAGACAGTATGAGACAAAGTACGCTATCGGCGTGTTGACAATGGATATGGCGTCCTGAGAAAACGGGCTGGGGCAGCCGCCAGAGCCCCCGCTGCCATCATCGCTACTTCCACTACTGTCCCCCGATGAGCCACCTCTTCTCGGAGCCATGTTGGATGAGCGAGTGTCGCGCAGTCGAGATAGAACGAATGTGTCGGTCGTCGACTTCCCAGAATGGGGTTGGAATGGGCAGCGTTCAGGCGGCGCGCGTGTCGCAGAGTTCCGAGGCGCCCAAAACCGCCAGTCTTGACGGGCAGCCTCGCAGTCTTTAATACCCCGTTAACGTTTGCCTATTTTTATACTCCGCCTTGTGACACAATGCAGCCCTCCCGTATCCTCATTCCACGGTCAAATCACGCTTCAGTCGATGCGAGGTCCAAGATTTCGCCAAGCTAAGCAGGCGCTTTTCCCGGTCGATAAGTGGCCGGCCTAATGAGCCTGGGGTCAGTTTGGCGCACAGGCAAGGGGTGGCTGACGAGCAGCCCGTCGCAGAGGCAGCCACGGGGAGGGATTTCGAGTGTGGGAGAGCGAAGGTGAGAGAGGAGAGGGCGCCTGGGGACTCCTGGTGTTTTTTGGTGTTGCGGGACGTCCAAATGCGAGGGCCAAATGCGAGATACGGCGGAGCGGAAAGCGAGGAGATTGGCCCGATGAGCCCATGCTCCTGTTCAGCTGTAGCTGCCCAGCCTTTTGGACCGCGGCCTAGATCGATTACCGCAGGCATCATCGAGATGAATGAGATGAGCACGTGGTGTGGCAGTTGCTCTGCGGCGCGAGCTGTCGTGGCGTCCAGTCAGTGAATCCTGTGAGGCTCACCAAAGCTGTCCCCGCGATGCTCCGGCTCCGGGTCATCCCATCGATGATCGTACGACCGTTCAACCGCGTCCACGAGCCATTGTTCGCGGGTCCGCCGGATCTTATACAGGTCGTGTGCCCTACCTCTAGTCGTCTCACACCGAGGCCCGAAATCAGTATATCTTCAATGCCTTGCTCCGCCGGCTCGTCTTCGGAGTCCTCGATCGCTGGGCTGGCGTCATTGCTCCAACCTTTCCAACTTCCACCGTGAATTCCGAAGATCGCTGCATCCCATCGCCGTACCGTATATTGCCTGCTCTGCCCCCTCTGACTTTGGATCGCACTCGCGATGGCGTCTGTTGACCCGGATGTCGGCAATGCCTCCAATCCCGGCCTCAGGTCATTAACGGACGGGAAGTCGGCAATGTCGCACGCGCTCAACGGCCTAACGAGTCAACCGCCAGGCAGCAGCGAAGGCTCGTGGACGCCAGAGGACATGTCGGCAGTATCCGAGGGTGAGAACGAAGACGCGCTGAGGCCGGCAGGTGAAATCGGGGCAGCAGACATCCGGAGCAGGAGCACAACCGCCATCCCATCCGACGACAGCAGCATAGAACCGCCCGACGACAACGACAATGACCAGCGCACCAAGAAGCACGACAGCAGCCGCGAGAGCATCCAGGTCATAATACAAAAGTCAGGCAACAGGGGCCAATACTTCTTGAAAGCGGACGACCCGGAGTTTCTGGAAATCGTCAACGCTGGCATCGAACGCGAGGCCGCAAAATTGAGTGGAAAGACCCGGAGCCGCCTGCGAGATCTCGTCTTCACGCGTCAATTCACCACCTTCGACCGTCAAAACCCGCGAGGGGCTCAATCGCCGTTCCATGGCTTCTTCACACTCTTCTGGCTGTCTATGGCGCTGCTACTGTTCAAAATTGCAGCGCAGAACTGGAAGGACCAAGGCTCCGTGTTTGGACGCGCCGAGATCATACACTTGATGGTGGACAGGGACCTCGTCTTGATGCTGGCAACCGATGCCATGATGTGTCTAGCGACAGGCTTTGGTTTCCTTCTGCACAAGGCCATCGCCCACGGGTATCTGACGTGGGGTCGTTCCGGATGGATCATACAGTCGCTGTGGGAAATATGGTTCACTTGTGGTTCCATATGGGTCTGCTTCTACCGTGAATGGTCGTGGACTCACACCGTCTTCATCGTCCTGCACAACATCGTCCTACTCATGAAGCAGCACTCGTACGGCTTCACCAACGGATACCGTACGTTCAAATTGCTGATGATCACATGGCTAAGTGACTGAGCTGACCCTTTGCAGTGTCTCGAGTGTACCGACGCAAACAACTCCTCGAGGAGAAGCTGGGACAGCTCGAGGGCATGGACGCTCAAGAACATACCTCCCCGACCTCACCAAGCTCACCTGAGATTCAGGCTCTCTCCGCCACTGCCCTTGATACCTCCAAGTCCGAGAACCTGCTTCACCGGCGCAGTATTGGCCCCAAATACTCGACCAACTTCTCCCAAGAGCAGTCAGAGATCGCCCTCATGGCCAAGGCCATCGAATCCGGCGAGCCTCTCGACGCCGAGCAGATCCACGCCTTCACACGCATCATCAGAACCGAAATCACCATCCTCGACGAAGAGCTGCGCGGCCGCAGCACGGATCCCACAAACGCGTATCCCAACAACCTCACCATAACCAACTTCCTCGACTGGACCTGTCTGCCAACCCTCGTCTACGAAGTCGAGTACCCGCGGCAAGACTTCATAAACTGGTGGTACGTGGCGGAGAAATTCGGCGCCACGCTCGGCGTCATCTGGGTCATGATCATTATATCGCAAGCCTATATATACCCGATCGTCGTTGAAACGGTCCGCCAAAAGGAAGCCGGCATGAGCCTCGACGCACGCTGGAAAGAGTTTCCCTGGGTCGTGTCCGACATGCTGTTCCCGATGCTGCTGGAGCAATTGCTCGCGTGGTACGTCATCTGGGAGTGCGTGCTCAACGTGCTAGCCGAAGTGACCAAGTTCGCGGACCGCGGGTTCTATGGCGATTGGTGGAATAGCGTGTCTTTTGACCAGTATGCACGGGATTGGAACAGGCCCGTGCACAACTTTTTGCTTCGGCATGTGTACCATAGCACGATCTCTGCGTTCCATCTCAGCAAGATGGGGGCGACGCTTGTAACGTTCCTACTCTCGGCGGTTGTGCATGAGTTGCTGATGTTTTGTCTGTTCAAGAAGGTCAGGGGGTATCTGTTCGCGTTTCAATTGAGTCAGGTGCCGTTGGCGGCGTTGAGCAAGACGAAATTGATGCGTGGGAAGGATACGTTGGGCAATATTGTGTTCTGGTTTGGCTTGTTCATTGGACCGAGTCTGATTACGAGTTTGTATTTGATTGTGTAGATGTATAGACAGATGAGATCTTGTACATATAGGGTGGGTAAAAGCTTGGATGCGTTGATATATGTGGTATGTATACATACTGTAGAGATGTTGTCAGATATGGCAAGAAGGTGCAGCCAAATACATTGCACGAAGATTACGAAACAAAGAGACGCAAGCTTACGCCAACAGAGTCGAAGCGACCTCAAGAAACCCCTTTGAGCCCTCTATCTACATGAACGGGAAGGTCGGAATTTCCGATGATGAATTCCAATGATGGCATCCACCACTAACTCACGCGATCGCCGCTGACTTCTGTCTGTATATAACCACCCCTACTCGATGCACTTAGTTCCCTTCAAAGAGCCGGCAGGTCTTCAGATAACTCAAGAATGATCAGGGCAGCAATCCATGTGGCGGGGTCGAAGCAACTCAAGGAAAGGACACAAGGTAGAACATGAGGCACGCGGAAAGTTTGGTCCTCTGGCATTTCAACAGAGGGTTTTGGTGGTGCTGAGCAGCGTTTTGAGCCCAGATCAAAATCCGGAGATATACCAGCAGGACGTAGGAGAGTTTCGCACTCGTCGCGTTCATGACTCGCTACAAATAACAGTCGTTCAGCTTTGTCATCCCCGTCACTAACGTGTTCTACCGGTCATCCGGCCACACCAGTCATCCGGCCACCCTACCAGAATCGCGACACTTTGCAACACAATAGCTCTATAACTACGCAATAGGAGATAATAGGAATAGATTTATAGGATAC
>MU004636.1:0-16919 GCA_010405375.1 Lophiostoma macrostomum CBS 122681
TTAAGGTATAATCGTATATAGAGGTAGTTAGTAAGGGCTTGGCAGAGCCTGGCTACTCGCCCGTGCCGGCTACTCGCCTATAGAGTACGTTAGATTAAGTAGCAATATACCTATAGCTTTAAAGGTACCGAGTATTAATTAAGGCCTTATTATATCTATCTAGGCCCTCTAGAAAAGCTGGTAGAAGTCTCTTATAGTAATTAGAATAAGGCTCTAGCTACTATAGATAAATACTAATAGCTTATTTAAATAGGCTATTAATAGAGGCTTAAATATAGATATATTAAGTAGCTATAGTATATAGATCGTATAAGGTAGATAGATAGCTAGAAGGATTTAATTACGCTTATAGTAATTAATAAAATCTATACTAATATAAGATCTATAGCTATTAATAATTAATAATTACTATTTTCTAGAGGTATATTTTATTTAGCAATTAAATACCTACTCTAGCTATACTAGCCCTATCTAATTATTACTCTAGCTAGATTTAGATACTGCGAAAAAGGCCTAGTATTAATTAGAATCTAAATTTTTAACCTATATATCTTATATATTACCTATAGTAGATAGATAGATTAGGGCTAGATCTAGGGTAGTTCTATCTATATAAATATACGTAATTAGTAATATCTAATTATAATTACTATCTATAATAGCTTGCTATATAGTATAGGACTTATATAAAGGCCTATCGAAGATCCTTTTTAACCTAGAGTTAACGCTAATTAAGAAGCCTTTCTTATCTATATTATATATATCCTAGGCCTCTATTAGGTACTCTATAATCTTATTATATAGAAGGCTAAAATAGAGCTTGTATTTATATTGGGAATTAGCTTAGTAGCAATTGCAATTAATGCTAGACGTCTATTAAGATAATAAGGATTCCTAGTTCTACTGTATAAAGCGATTAATAGTGGATAAGGATACCTGCCTCTAGGCTATTGTAGAGGCGAAGCTCTATATTATCTGCTGTGTAGGTGCAAGGCCATGTTTAGTAAGTTTTTTTTATATATTACAGGAGCTCTATCTCTTGTTCTAGGTTGAGTAATCGACGTGTAGAGCACGCGTTGTCGCGCGGCGCTGTGAGGCCAAGGTGCCGGCGCCTGAGCGTAGTATTTACTACACTAAACTAATTAGCAATTTTTCTATAGGAAAATAATTCTCCTAGTTTTCGCGATTTAATTGCTGCAATTGCCGCCTTAATTGGATCTATATTAGTGGAGTTGCGGCGTGTTGAAGTTGGTGTTGATTATCGTGGGGTGCGGCATTGAGTGACGCGCGGCACCATGTGCCAAGCCTCGGTACGTTATCTTTGCTATAATTGATGAATTTGCAGAAGCCAACACAAAGCACGCCAGTACACGTCCAGCGTTGACAGTTTCCCATGATGCCGTTCGCTACGCCCTGTGTAGTAACAATTTTGAACTAGACTGGCCATCGGTTTCTATTACATGGCACAGCAATAGCTACCAGTAGAATCACTTGGCTGCGTTTTCGACTTCTTGTTTGCTTGTGTTGTCGTCTCCGTTTCAGCCATACCTGCAACAGTTGCCGTTCTCTTCTTCGGGCCCTTGACGATTGCATGGTAATCTGTGACCTTCTGTTTCTTTTTCGGTGATTCCCTTGCATCCGAGTCGGTATCAGAGTTGGATGTGGGTAGGCTGCTTCTGCGCTTGGCACAAGTAGACCTCTCCTTTCCTTCGCTGTAGTCCCGAAGTGATGTGACATCCCTAGAAACTGAATTGTTGTCCAGAATATCTTTCTTCTGGAAATTGAGGGTCTGCGGATTCTCCTTTGTAGGCGAAGGAGGCTGTTTCGTCTCAGTTCTCAGATCGCCTTCGCATTTGACTTCAACGTCCTCTTCGGATAGAACGGTCACTTTCGTAAAGTCGATATGTGTTTTCACATTCTCTTTCGATAGTTTGCCGTCATTGTTCTCGTTCTTTTTGTGTCTTTCAAACTGTTGTTGACATCTCTTCGCTGCCTTCTGGCCTGCTCTACCCGAGTTCTCAACTGTCATCTTCTGGATCTTGTCCAACATGCACTGAAACTCCGCTTCCGCCCTCTGCGGGCTCTCCATGTCCTCGTTCCATAGGTTCGGGATATTTGAGGGATTGTAGATCAGGAACGTGCGCTGCACGCCGCTTTCTTCGTTAAGGGATGGGGTCATGTTGGATCTGGAATTGTGACTTTCGAAAGCCTGGGACGATTTGGTCTTTTGAGGAATGTGCATTCTAGCGATGACAGCCTCAGAATTTATGTATGGCAGGCTATTCCAGTGTACAATGTCACACAAAGGGGGCGTGCTAGGGAAAGAGTGAACAATGTTAGAATCTTCTCAAGGACTTCGTTCGACATGCACGAACGTGAGTTGCTAATCATGAAAGCAAAATCGGGTGGATTTCACGTCTCCCACCACCGATTATACAAATCTGATGATGCCTTGGCTTGATCCGTGTATACGTGAAGGTTGACGTTTGAACATTATGATATATCGACGATGACATGCAGATATATCTAGATCAATCATCTACAGATGTGAGAGATGTTGACCTGTTAAAACGGTCTTTTTCCTCGTAGGCTTAAGTCAAACCGATGAGGTTAGGCACTTGTACGAGCCGACTTTCAACGAACGTGAAGAGTAATAAGAAGCTCAGCGACTTTGAGTCCGAACCCTGAGGAGCTGACAGTAAAGCTGCGTAACGGTAGAGATTCGATGCTCATTCCAAAGATGAAAGACATGTCACCCACTCAGAGTGGAAGTGGCGCTCGGAGACGATTCTTAGTCACTTACGTAGGATACGTGGCGTTTCTTAGGCCTGGCTCCCGAACGTACAAAGTCAACCATGCTCACCCAGTTCAAATTCTATATTGCGCTGATTTCACGTGTATAACATGCCACCGCCCGAGCCCGAACTAGTCGGCAGCGTCTCACGACGTGATTGTTTACATATGCCCCGCTTTAGATTGACTAATCGTCATAGATCGTCATCCCAATGAACATTGGAACCTCATCTAGGGTGTTCTTTATAGGTTGCCTTCTGCCTATAATACGCTATGGAGTTCATTTTATACTTGAAGGGGCTATAAAGGGGTCTACTATACAAGCCTAGGCAAGCGCTAATATATTATTAGTATCGCACCACGTAATGTTGGCTATTAGTGTTCCGTCCACGATTAGAGGCTATAGCGATGCATCAATCGATATACGCAAAAAAAGATGGAAGTGAACACTACCAGATTCGAACTAACGAGCAAAAGAACTGAATCAACCACCTTACTTGAGCCCATCCTAGTTCGGGACAGTTGTCCGACCACCGCATTGGCAAGTCCACTAAGGCACCTAAGACGGAGTAAGGTGTATGTTAACTCGAGATTTCCAAGCTCTAAAAAATATTATATAGGTGAAAAACTGAGTTTCAAGATCCAAGATAGTTAACCATCGCCAAGCAATCCTATGAAGTCTAACATGGAAGTGAAATCCCCAAGAGAGAGTGAACAGTGAAGATGAAAGAGCCAAGTGAACATCCAATCTAAAGACACAATTAGAGATAAAATTCTCACGTCACACCTTCCTTCCATTCCATACCGTCAAATCACGATATAGTTCAAGCAACCGTCAAATCCTCTCCAGACATGTCGACCAGTGCGAGAGCTATGGATAATGAAGGAGACATCAGCATGACTGGTATGAGTAGCCTGGTCATCGCAGATGACGGGAAAGCCGCGCAAGACCTGGCCAAGGTCAACTGTGGAGTCAAAAAGGCCAAAAATGCAACGGATGGGCACAGCGAAAACACAACAGAGTGAGTAAAGTATCACGACAGAAGTTTGCGTGGTGAGCTATACCCGGTCTGGAAGTCTAACATGCTCTAGACAAATTCATTTCTTTGCTCAGAGCGGCAAGGGTTCCGATTGCATCTTCCATGGCCAATATGACACCCAGTGGAATACTTATAAAGCATTTCTTGCAACATTTTGCGGCATCTGGGATGGTTACGTAAAGAATCTGCATCTGCATGGTGTATGTCCAGCAATGTTCCCAAAAGACAAAGCGATGTTTGGGTAACATATGGAAAACTAGTATCTGTCCTCTCCCTTACCCGTCGATGTGTCATTGTTTCCTCCGTACTATGTGGACATGCTGGTATCACAACTCCATACCGGCGACTACCAGATCTCCAGTCCAAAGACATTGAAATATGCGCACAAGAAGGGAAACGTGAATGCACTCCAGTATATGCACGGCGTTCAGGATGTCTCTATTCATCTAGGCATAATTTGCATGGCCGAACAGATCCAGTACCCATTCATGCTCAAGAACGCTGTCCGCAAGTTTGAGTTGGCCTTATCGCATGATGTCGATATTGTCACATTCCACGGCTTGGCCACGATCATCTTTGATCCAGCTCAGTGCCAGGATACTTCAGGACGGCTCAAGAATGCGATGGGATGTATTCTGCGATACAATATGACGTTTGGGTGAGGATGGACGCGAATTTGGTTCAGCGACTTATGAACTTACCATCCTTCACCGATTTTCACATTAAAATATCGAGTATGCGGTTCCAGATGATTGACAGGGGTCATTTACCTCAGGTCAGCATCGCATTAGATAAAGGAAAGGGAAAGCAAGTAGCATTATCATCGGCATCTGGTAACTGCAACGGCAATACTGCGCAACCATCCGCTGGCCCTTCGACTACCCGATCAACGAAAAGGAACACAGGCCAAGGTTCCAGCTCTGGTGACTCTTCAGGCGCTCAGAGACCGACCAGCCATCGTGCTCAGAACACCGGTATTTCGTCCAATCCCCCAGGCAACAATGTGAGCAACAACACGAGCAACGACATCAGCAACAGCACGAGCCATGACACCAGCAACGGTACTAGCAACGGCACCAGCAATAAGACCAGTGTTTAGTACAAGCAATATATTCTCATCATTGGCGATGGGCCTGGAGGAGGGTGGTGGCTATAAGGGAGGAAAGCTTGAAGGAAGACTTTAAATCATTCGTCCAGATCTGATAGCTGTGACATGTTGATGGCTGTCGTAGTCTGCGAGTCTTTTGTTTGGCGAAGTTCGGCGTGGTTATATTCGCGCCTAGGCTGTATTCAGTATTCACCGTCCCGAGCCGCAACGTGAATGAGAGCCGAGCATTGATGATTGCACCAACATTGACTCCTCGACTTGGCGGATCCTGCCTGACAGATCCTTCGATAGCCCACCGACCTCCACTTCTCACCAAAATTATTCTACGAAACCGACTTGTGTAGTCCGTTGCAACTATGTCCACCAATCCAGCAGACAAATATGCCGAGACCGTGAGGCGCGAGCGAGAGGAAAAGCCAGTGAAGATTGATCGCCTCGATGGAAACGTTATAGCAAGTGAGTGATACGATTTTTGGATTGCGCCTGCAAAACTAAGTGTCCGAGACCTACCGAGAGGTGCGCAAGTGCTGTCTGTGGTCCTTTGGGGAATCAGTAAGTGGTACGAAACCGTGCGCATCGATACCAAGGCCGAGGACGGTTCGAGTAAATCTTACTTCATGAAGGCAAGTCAGTGGTCCCCCACGATGCTGCGCCATTGACATGAAGGATCAGCGCGCATCTGGAGAGTCGGCTCAGCGAGAGATGGAAGGCGCATTTCTGTCGGAATCAGCATACCACTCCTATGCCTTAAGCCATGTTCCCACGCCCGTCGGATATGGCGAGTTCAAGGAGAGGCCTGGTACATGGTTCTATCTGTGTGAGTTTCGTGATATGATAAACGTGGTACTAGATGTGGAGAAGCTGGTGAGCCTCGTCGTAAAGGTTCATAAAGCAAGTATGGGTAAATCTCCGCGAGGCCAATACGGGTTCGAGGTTCCGACACACCTCGCCAACCTTTTTGTCGATAACACTTGGAAGGACTCATGGGAGCGCTGGTTTACCCAGGCGATGCGCACCATGTACGATCTGGAGAAGCAGGCGCAAGGGCAAGATGACGAACTGGATGATCTCTTTCTGGGGCTTTGCGACAGGGTGATACCACGACTTCTCCGACCCTTGGAGACCGGTGGACGCACCATCAAGCCCTGCCTGATACACTCGGATCTATGGCCTGGGAATTGTATGCCAGACACGAATACTGGAGAACTTGTCGTGTTCGACTCATGTGCGTTTTGGGGTCATAACGAGGCCGAACTTGGCCCTTGGCGAGCACCTCGGTACCATCTTGGACAGCTGTATCTGGAGCGCTATAAGGAGGTCATGGGAATATCCGAGCCATACGATGATTGGGACGACCGCAATAGACTGTACGCTTTGTGAGTGAGCTAGCCGCGAACCTGTTTTGGAAACTGTGCTGATCAAAACCCGCTAGGCGCTATGACTTCCTACTGTCTGCCTTGTATCCTGAGAATAGCACATTTCGCGCTCGGTTTGTTCCCTGCAGCCGATAGGGACCGGTCTCTAACTCGTGATAGAGCAAAGAGCGAGATGAGGGCGCTTGTCGATAAGTTCCCAGAGGGTTTTCAGGAGGAGTCAAGCACTACGATTGAAAAGTAGAGTGATCAGTATGTAGGTGTAGGTACGATCCTTCGATGTCGGATCGGATGTTCTTCACGTGAGGCCCGAGCGCGCTGACACTAGGACAGATAAGGTCAAGCTCACTCTTCCGCCGATGGTAACCGCCCGGCCGAGGTTTTACGCAACGTCAAGCCCTGGAGTCTTCATCGAACATCCGGTACCCCAGTCGTCCAGCGCACCGGAGCTTGCGCAAACGGTGTGAAGTTCGAAGACTGCTGACCTTTTCTCCGAAGTTGCCGCCTGCGAAAACAAGAGGAAAGAGCAGCTTCCGCGGTATAACCACCACCTAGAGATCTTGTCCAAGTCGGTGTATTGGAACCCTGTAAGTGATCATAGATGATGATGTAGCACTGTCAATAAACTTTTAGACTTACCGCTACGATGTTCACTCTAGAAGGGTTCCGATTCCCAATAGTCTTTGAAC
This sequence comes from Lophiostoma macrostomum CBS 122681, assembly GCA_010405375.1. Taxonomy (NCBI): domain Eukaryota; kingdom Fungi; phylum Ascomycota; class Dothideomycetes; order Pleosporales; family Lophiostomataceae; genus Lophiostoma; species Lophiostoma macrostomum. Next base: position 7,004 of record MU004636.1, read on the forward strand.
GTTGACCATCTAGCTCACCACCGACTGACATCCTGGGGTACTCGCACCGAGCATAGGCACGAAAATTCTGATACACGACTTCAACATGCGCGATTTCCCATTGACATTCTGTCAGCCATACGCGCAATAATGCAACCGAACAGAAACAGTAGTATTGGGATGTAGGTTTTCTCACATTCGATATCTTAGGCCGAATGACGTGCGACCTAGCCGAAGAGATTTCACCCGCCGGAACACTACGACCACCCTTTTCGGCAGAGGCCGAAATGATGTTTGCATTGCTGCAAGTATATAGACAACTGTGTGAGGCATGTTCAATTATGTAGATCCATCGAACATCTGTTTCTTTGCATTCATTACCCTCAAGTAAAAATTTCCGATCGGCTTTCCACCATGTCCATTGTCGCGCCCCCTTCGGAGCGCTCAGGCTCTATCATGAAATCGAAATCAATCTTCCGCTCCGTTCCTTTTCAGATCTTGGTCGCCTGTGGGGTCTCCTTTACAGCACCGGGGATGTGGGATGCTCTTGGTGGCCTGGGAGCTGGTGGTGCTGCTGAGCCCTACGCAGTCTCAGCCGCCAACGCTATTGTATACGGTCTTTTTGCAGTCGTCTGCGTAGCTGCTGGAGCCATAAACAACCGCATCGGACTGCCTTACGGCCTTGCACTGGGCGCCATTGGATACCCCCTCTATGGCGCAGGTCTCTACACCAACAACGTCAACGCGAACACTTGGTTTATGCTGTTTGGAAGTGCATTCTGTGGAATCTCAGCCGGCTTCTTCTGGGCTGCTGAAGCAGCCATCATTATTGGATACCCCTCACCCGGTGACCGTGCCTTCTACCTTGCCATTTGGCAGACTGCGAAAGCCGCTGGGCCCATCGTCGGAGGAGCGATCAACCTCGGCCTGAACGCAAACCGAAGTACAGCAGGCTCCGTCTCATCAGCAACATACATCGTCTTCATCGTCATCATGTGTCTCGGTCTGCCAATTGCTCTGTGTCTATCTCCATCACACAAAATCTGGCGCCGTGACGGGACAAAAGTCGTCACGCACAAAGCCGCCACCTGGGGTGCAGAATTCGCAGCCGTTGGACGGTTGTTTATCGGTCGTCGAGTATTGCTCCTGCTGCCAGCATTCTTCATCAGCTACTTCTACAACGGGTTCATGAGCACGTGGTTGACCACGTACTTCACAGTCCGCTCCCGCGCATTCTCAAGTTTCTTCACCAACTTTGCTGGGATCTTCAGCTCCTTTCTCATCGCATTTCTTCTGGACAACCAAAAGATCTACATCAAGACCCGCGCGCGCATTGCATTCCTTGCTATTGTTACGATCCTCTGCGGGACGTGGATCTGGGCGACCATTCTACAGAAGCAGTTCTACGACGCTGCCGAGGCACCTGTATTCGACTGGTTCACAGGTGGATTCGGCAAATCTTACGCCTTGGTATTCTTCTGGCAGTTTGGCGGCCAAGCCTTCCAGCAGTTTCTGTACTGGCTTGTTGGTCAGTATGCCATGAATCTTTCGGACCTGAGTCATCATACGGGTATCTTGAGGGGCATGGAAGCCCTCGGGCAGACAGTTGCTTGGGCGATGCAGTCTGAGGGCAATGCGAACCATTTCGTGAGCATTGGGTTAAATTTCGGCATCACTGTGCTCTGCTTATTCCCCACTTGGATTGTGCTCAGTGAGTTGGAAGGTAGTCGTGAGGAGGTTGTTACTGAAGAGACCGTATTGGATAATGCGAAGTTGGGACGAGATGTGTAAGATTGAGGGCAGAGATCTATGCTGGTGTGGCAGAAAGTCTCGTGTTGTAATAGTGGAGGTTAGAGGTTCCGTTTTGGCGTTCTGAAAGAGCTGCATTTCCTAGGCGTCAAACATAGAGGCAATTGGGCCGCGATAGATACCCAAATTCATACGGTATTCAAGAACCGCTAGTCTTTGGAAGCCAGTGAATAACTGTGCCTAAGCAGCTATTTGGGTAAGGTGTGACACTCGATGACTGAGCCTAGCCAGAGCACACGTGGCCTGGTATACGGATAGACCAGGGTTAGCTGCATGTGCGAGCTAACGTTCGCATGCGGAGGCTGAGTCACCTCCTGTCGGCAGCTTTCCTGGCAGACACGACACTTGATTCCATGTTTAGTAATCTCTCAACCAATCTTTGTCCGTGCAGCCGGCACGCTGTCCGTAACTACAGTAGTAGCTCGATGAAAGTTCACATAGTGGAGATAGCAGGTAGGTATACATTTCTTGGATAAGTAATCAGTGCCGCATGCCGCATGCAAGGCTGTGTGGCCAATGCTTAGTATTCATAAATGCATGTCGTTTCAACTAGCATTTCGAGTCGACCGGAATGCGAAGAATGGCTTTCCAAAGTAAATCCAATGGCTTTCGAACAGTGCTCAGTCATCGTGGTGTCACATCCGCAATCACACCTATATATCACGCCTGTCCCATCCTTCTCTCTCCAACACAAGGGAGACACCAACGGCAATACCTGCAGTCTACCAGGTATTTTGTATACCAGTAAGCTTGGAAGGCAAGAAATCGGCAACGACATGGCTGCTAACGTCCTCTCGGAGTTGCTTGCTCGCAACAGGTGAATGCTTCCAGAACGTTGCGTGTTCGAATCGATTTATTCGCTCTGCAGGTCGAGGCTGACTAGTTCAAAGCAAATTCTCAGAGACGCACACAGCACCGCCTGATCTGTTGACCATGGCCAAGGCAGTTCGCAGCAGTGGACTTGGAACGGTAATTCTGAGCTGCTCGGACCCGCGTCTGAATCCCTACCAAATCTTTGGCATCGACCCAACCATTAAGGGCATCACTATGGTCCGCAACGCTGGTGGTCGAGCACTTGATGCTATGAGAACGATCGCGGTCTTGCAGACGATTGGTAATCCCAGTACTATCGTAGTTGTCCATCATACAGGTGGGTCTTCCAGTAATGACCAAGACTCATGATGGGCAACAACTGCTGATGCAGGTGTCCATCGTAGACTGCGGAATGACTCATTTCCACGACGCGGAGATAAAGAAGGCGTTGATCGAGATTGCACCTCAAGAGAAGGATGCCATCAACGCTACGAAATATGGCGAGATCGTGGGATCGTAAGACTATCGTTCAGATTCAACAGCTGGTACTGACTGTCAGCAGGATTGAAGAAAGCTTGGAGGAAGACGTGGGGTTTCTTGGGGCTTCGCCTTTCATCCGACCAGGGACGCGGATCGTGGGTCTGAAACACGATATCAACACAGGAGTCGTTACGCAGATTAACGAGACCCAAGCCGGAAACTGAACTAAGTTATGCCCAAGTACTTAGAATGGGAAAGGTCAGGTTCAGTATGCATGCTGCGACAGAGAACACATCCCAAAATACTTCGTCTAAAGTCAATGAATGACGTCATAATCGAGTGATCTAGACTTCGACTTACATTCACTCATTTTGATGCTTCTGATATATTCTCGCGGGACGGATCGAGATCCTCCTTCTCACTCGATGCTATATTCATCAGTAAAGTGATACGTACTCCTCGATGGGGTATGTACAAAAACGAAGTAAAATATGTGTCAACACTATTGAATCTAAACTCATCCTTGTTTCAATTGAGAGTAAATTGTTCTCGCCTTACGACGAGTGACGATTGATTCTGATTGGCTGCCTAGTAACTTGAGGGACGCAGTTTGTTTTCATTATCTGATGAAGCCTTTTCGCGTACTTGATGTAATATGAAGGCTATTCTGTTTGTAACGCTGTTTCTAACTGACTTCCTTTGAGATACTATAGCCCGGTATCTGAAGAGCGACGCAGTCGAGCCACTGTGTCTGAGCACCTCCCTCCTTTGGTTTGAAGGGATCCTGCGAACCTGATCACGTGCGGGAAAGGAGGGACCGCTCCAGGCCGGAGACTCCCAAGATCAGCAGATATCTATGTTTCAGTCCAAAATTTTGCAGCGAGTAGCAATTACTGAGTTAGATTCTTGCATCATTTCCATCTCGCTCTCATATCACGCGTTGTGGTCTGTCCGGATTTTAGACGCTTTGACCATGCCGCAAAACCGCCCGGGCGCTCCCGCCATGACCACTTTTCCCCACGACAACGGGTCCATCTATAGTCCATCGATTTTGTACACTCCTTCGATCATAGTAATTATACGCCGCTTCGAGACGACCGTTACACATTATACATGGCCTTCCTCCCATGTCCAGAATGCGGGGCTGGCGCCGACGTGACCAAAGATGGGCTCTACGCACATTGCGCCTCATGTAATACGCCTTTGCTCACCACGAGGAGCTCGAACACAAGGATAGAGTTGACTGACGATTTGATGTGAGGCAACACTGTCTTCGAGCCGGGCAAAGAGGGTAGCGGCTATAAAGGTGGAGGGAGTGGATCCGGCGACAAAGAGAAGGATAAGGCTGATGAACCCGCGGGAAATTCCAATGAAAAGGACGAGGATCGAAAGTAATGACTGCTATCCAGCGACTTCTTTTGGTTCGTCTTTGATGGCAGCGCAATTGACGTCTTTGGAATGCTCGCCTATCGACCACCTTAAAGACTCATGGGGTGGACGGTTCCTGCATTTCACATATTTGGACTATGTTGTGAGAAAACAATCTTGAACTACATTGGCTTTCGAAGATTTGCTAATCGCATGATTGATTTTAAGCGGCCAATAATACCTTCTCGACTCGGTGGTTGTTTCACTACTGGATATGCTTGTAGTCGATCAGTATAGAGCGTCCTTGCAGCGTCCTCGCGGATACCAGACCAAGGTACTCCGTGATTGGTGCGACTACTATCGCACGTTTCGAAACACACCACGACGACCTCTTAATTTCGCTTGCCGCTGCCACGCATACCCGCGAATGCCTTTGCACTCAACTCGACGCGTGCGGAAGTTTGGCTTGAAGACGCTATAATGCTTGACTCGCTGCTTTGGTTAAAAGAGTTGCGAGGCCCAGCTATTCCTTGAGACCTTCAGCAGCTTTGGCTCCATCTTCGTGTACATAACACTCTTTCGCATTTCATTCATTCTATTCGTGATCTGCGATCACCTCACATTCTTTTACCATGTTCACCAAGACACTCATTTCTAGTGCTTTCGTCGCAGCTGTTTCCGCACATCAAAACTTCCACCAGTTCTGGGTCAATGATGTCACACCAGGCTACCAGGTCGGCATACGTATGCCACCCTCGAACAGCCCCGTGGTATGTTTATTGACTGGGATCACCATCTGGAAGACATGTTGACTAAGCCTCAATCATGTAGACAGACGTAACAAGTAATGATATCGCATGCAACGTCGACGGCAGCACCGTTCCTTCAGGCGTCGAAACAGTCGATGCAAGCGAGGGAGATACGATCAAAGTCCAATGGGACTCGTCTTCTCACCCTGGCCCTATCACACACATGTTGTTTGGTCCTGTAGACGACGCGAGCCAGGCCACTGGCATTGGTGCTGGATGGTTCAAGATTGATGAGCTTGACTACGACAATGGGACCTGGGCGAACGCGATCATGGAAGCGGCTAACATGACGCACGAATTCGCTTTGCCAACCGGGTTGGCCAGTGGAGAATATCTGGTACGTCTTTCTCCTCGTCGGGAGTTCATTCCTTTAGTCGCGCTAACACCCTTCTCACTCATGTAGCTCCGTTCCGAAATGCTAGCACTTCACGGCGCTCAAACCGTCGGCGGCGCCCAATTCTACATCGGTTGCGCGCAGCTCAAGATCACAGGATCAGGCGGGTCCTGCGGTCCAAGCATCTCGCTCCCAGGTGCCTACGATGCCAACGATGCCGACATTTACATTCCGAACATCTATAACGGCTACGACCCTTCGAACTACACAGCGCCCGGTGGACCAATCGCAACATGCGGCGGCTCGGGCAACGGATCGACCATCGCGACAGCAACGCCCACTGCCACGTCGTCAGCGGTCATCCGATCCTCGACCGCAGTCGTTAGTGCCTCACTGAATGACACGCTTGTTTCATCGACCGCGGTCGCAGTAGCTATCTCCTCGAGCTCTGTCAGCCCCGCGAACACCACAGAACCGATCACTTCTGCTATTGTTCCCAGCATTCCTACGAGCGCGGCCTCGAGCACCTTCATAACTGCCATCGTGCCCAGCTTCAACACTACGTCGATCCCGGCAGCCTCAGGCACTGCCCCTAGGCCTAGCGGTACTGGAAGTGCAGGTGCTACAGTGAGGAAGTACTACCAGTGCGGTGGCTTAGCTTGGACTGGATCTACTACGTGCGAGAGTGGACTGACGTGTACTGCGCAGAACGACTACTATTCGCAGTGCCTATGATCGGTTAGCTAGTTCCAATCTTACGGCCTAGGAAAGACACTCTTTCAACGAGGTTGCATCACAGGATGGGCTTCCAAGGGCTGTTGGAATGAGTGATCAGTGTTTTAGTTTACGTTCGTGTACAAATCTTCTTTCAAGACCTAAATTCATTCTACTCAATAGTCCATCAGGTTGTGCTTGGGTTTATCGTGTTTTTAGCGCTTACTACACTTTCATAGGCTGAACCACTTGGAGGATTCATCTCTCATGCCAGACAACATCATGTCAAATGATAGGGGCATGTATGAATGCTCGCTGGCAACCTTTGAAAAAGTGGCGCACTTAGTGTGCCACAACATGCGGCGTCATGCTACAAATTACGCAATTCTGTCAACGAGACCATTTGCTCTTGCCATCACTATTCGAAGTCGAACATAACCTTGGAAGCTATATGATACTGATTGCGCTATTCACTTTGCTTCATGGTTTGTTGCGCTCATGTCTTTGGGGGATTCGACTAATAGTTGTACGTGAGGTGTTTGTTAAGTGGCGCAGACCTACACTCTACCCTGCCACGTGCCTGCTAACTATGAGCGAAGCACCATAGGTAGTATGTTAATGTTTGCTTCCGGTAGCTCGATCCTCTCGTATTCAACAACAGGACTATGTGAAGCCCAGTTGACCATAACATGACTTCGTCAAGGCCCTCGGTGCGAGCTCACCTTGGCAGGCGCCGTTCTCACACCATAACAACGACACTGAGGCATTGCCAACTACAGCACTGCGTATGAGCAAGGCTGTGATCAAGACGGAGACATTCTCGGTGTTGTCACTCTCCTATCTGATACTCGATCAGATGCTCAAATCTTCCAGGACATGGATCTGGAACAGTTGTACGCGGCGTCGAGAGCTGGACTTGAAACTTGACCGATGGAGGCTGAATTCGATCTCGGACCTTCTTGCTAAATGACGGTGAGGTTGTTAATGAGCAACATAAAATGGAAAAGATTCAGAGACAAGCCCTAGATCGATTGCGTCGATGCCAACTGCATCCGTGCCGAGCATCTCCGAAGACATACTTGCGTAGGCTCGCGAACATGCTCGGGGTGAATGAAGATGAGGGTCGACAGAGAGCCTCAGCTACGGCGCTGACTGGATGTTAAAACCGCCTTACGGATTGTTTGGTATTGCGACGACAACACTTCTTGAGGTGTCACGGGGCGGTTGGCACGGCTGCCTAGGTATGGAGATCTCCTAACATTGTGAGATATTCGATAGATAAACGTCAACCCAAGAATCTAGGTCTTCCATCAGGGCCCGCCTATCTCTACTTTCAGTGGTACACGTGCACTATGGCGAACCACGAGTCTTGACTCCTAGACGCTTCCAACGTGCGATCTGTCTAGGAGTTCAAGCTTCCACTCTCGCTTATCTTCGCCGTAATAGCAGGTTGTATCTTGCCTTACGCCTGGTCGCGGAACGCCATTTTGCGAGCAATTGTCAGCTTGCGTCGACCTTACACTCTGGAAGGCCAAGTACAGTGGCTGCAAGCCATGTCTCTCGTTCATTCTGAGCCCTTGCGTGGCACTGTTCTGGATTCTTGTTCAGCGCAACCGAGCTAGAACACCATGGCGCCATGAGCGGTTTACGATAGGAAATCGTGTACAAGCTGTCGACACAAGACCTGTTGTTCGAGAGGATACGGAAAGACACCGATCCCGCTCACGTGCCGCTATCCCAGGAAGCACAAGTCGGTCGTATAATCTATGGCGTATGGACTCACCTCGACTTCTGGCTGAAGTGCGGAACAATGTTGACCCGTCTTACTTGAGCACAAGCAAGCCAAGCTATGTACGAAGGTTGAATGTTGTGCAAGACGCGCTGTTGTTGAGTCGCCGGTGTACTTGAGTAGAAGTAAACTAAGTACGGGTTGAGTGAGAGGCTACAGTTCGTCTACCTATGTGGTACCGTGGTTTAGCCGGTCGTGCGCACCACAACGTCATGCGCGCCCCCCCCCCCCTACAAATAAGGCTCTACAGCTCTATACAAAAGCTATTATTATAAGATTTTCTAGTAGAGAGTTCTACTAAGCTTAGTAACAATTAATATATACTTATATTATAGGTAGCGCGTTAGCGTTTTAATAATCTAGCCCCTGTATAATAAGAGGGTTGACGGCGTAGGTGTATATACAGGCTCCTCAGGAGCTACCCTTACTAGTTTTTTCTTTTTAATACGCCTTTAGGTAGCTTTTAAAGCTTATTAATTACCCTTTTAGGATAATTTAATAGCTTTTTATTGTTATTAAGCCTGTTAATAGAGGCGTCGCGCAGTAGCCTGATTAGCTCTCTCCCTTGCCCGCGCTTCTCGAGCTTCTGCGCGCGCAACGCGCCTCTCCTGTAGTAATCAAGCTTTAAGCTGTTAATTAGCCCTATAGACATCCCTCTACTCGTTTTTCTAGTATTATAATTGCTCCCTCTTAGCGTCCTATCGCGCAAGGGCGTCACGTGCTCTCTCTATACAGGCGGGCGACTAGAATACAGCTCTACCGTAATACTCCTTAGGCTCGTTAAAAGGGAGAGTCCTGCCCTTGTTTTAACGCCTTTTCTTATTATTAAGGGCCTCTTATAGGCCCTAATTTTTATACTCTAATAGCTGCTTTTATATAGAGATTAAGTATATAGTACAACTTAGCTTCTTAGCACTATTAGTACCTCCTATATTAATAGCAGCCCTTACTAACCTATTAATTTTGCGTTAATCTAACGCGCTAAGTACTAATATAAAGCTCTCTTGCAAGTCCTGCTCTAGCAGAGTCTCCTAATAAAACCTCTTAAGGATAGGTGTTAAACTAGGTAGCTAGATCCCTATACATTTAAAAGCTTTCTTAATTAATTACAGTATAGTAGTACTAGTCTAGGCCTTCTAGAATAGGCTAAGGAAGTCTCTCTTCACTATAGTTAATAGTCCTTAGCTATTATTAAGGTGCTCTATAAGCTTATTTAAATACGCAGCTAATAGAGACTTAAATATATAGACATTAAGAGGCTATAGTATATAAGTTAAATAAGAAGGAAATATTGCTAGAAGAATTCTATTATAGTTATAGTAGTCGATAAAATCCATTATAAGGTAAGAACTATAGCTGTCAATAATTAATAAGCGCTAGAAACGCCCTAATTCTAGCTTAGTATACCTATTAAAGACTTGTTTAAGCTATATAACACTAATTTAATTATTTAACTAGCCTAAGGATATTAAGGTAATAAAGACTCTATAAGAGTTGCTATTAATTTCCTCTACCTAGCTTAATTATAGGGTCTTAGTATTAGATTAATATATAAGGGCTAGATCTATATAAGAGCCGTCGGCGCAAATATAGGCTAATATAGAAATCTACTCTTAAGAGCTATCCTATAGGGCCTACCTTACTTAGCGACTATTAAAAAGAGGCCTACTAAACACCCTTTTTAAACGGGTGGTAATACTAAGAAGGAAGCCTTTCTTATCTATATTATATATATACTAAGGTTATATACTATACTTTTTAATCTTCTTATATAGAAGCTAAAAGTAGAGCTTATATTTAGCCTCTAAATTAGCGTTATAG